>VRYO01000710.1:3035881-3050235 GCA_009812075.1 Sialia sialis
AAAACATATTTCTGCTTTTAAACCAAATTCTAATGTACAAGGCTCAAAAATCAGAGTGTATACGGAAGTGAATCAAGGCCAGACAATACTGAAGTACCATCTAAAGAGAAGTACTAGAGAGCAGTTCAACTTTATTAATAAAATCATATTTAATCTGACTCATATCCTCATCCCTTTGAGTAACTCAGAGACAACAATAATGAAAAACTATGAACGAAGATTCTCTGTTGAGAATCTGTTGTTTTCAAGACAACAGACCTATGTGTGTTCTTGCCTCTTTGCTCCTTTAAAATATTCAGATTACAATTATTAACTAATAAACATCTGACTGGATTAACAGACAATAAAAAATTCAAAACCAAGTTTTGTTAATATTAACTACATCAGTTTTGTCTAAAATACAAATAAATAAATATTTATTTTTAAGAAAGACTCTAATGGAAAACATTCACAACAGTAATTTAAAACACGCCATGATTCAACTCCAAAGCAACACCATATGGAAGCTATCTTCCTACCCTCCTAATTGATGTTTTTCCAGACATTTTATATTTATTTGGCATATTCCAGGAAACACTACTTGTCTCCTCATTTGATCAAAATAGAATGTGAGGCATCTGCTTTCATTTAAAAGTATAGTTTAAGGACATCCATTTCAGCTATCACTAATGGTATAAAAATAGAAATAATTTTTTTCCTTACAAGTTCTTTCATAAGTACTTTATGATAGTTAATAATAGAAAAATGCCTTTTAATAGAGCAAAATACACTTTTTCCTTCCTCAGGTATTCACTTCAGGTACTTCAATGCAGATAAGAGACCTCCTGTGATGCTGCTGTATTGAATGCTATATCCAGGCACCGAATTACCCCTCAGGAGCTCTGACAGTTATTTTCTGGACTAAGGTTAACCACTTCTGTCTTGAAAATTACATAACCACACATGCTATAAAAGAGTATTTACTCTGAGATGGAGCTGTAGGATTACATCACAATGCACATTCTCTGGTGGCCAATGATTAACTAGGCCAGGCAGTTCATCTCTGATTTAATCTCTGACACTACCAGCTCCCCCTTCCCTTCCTCAGGACATTGGAGAGAAGCTGCCTGGGCTCTGGGCACGTGCTGCCCATGCCCAGGGCTGCAGGGGCACAGCCTGAGCTCAGCCACACCTGCCCAGGGGTGAGAGGCACTAAAAGCACCCAGGAGAGCCAGGATGCAACCTGGCACAGGGCACACCTGCATGGACAAACTCCTGGTACTGCACAGGTGAGGAATGCTCTAGAAATGTGCTGATCCATTTGCACCTACAGGATGCTCTTCCCACTGCTGTGTAAATCAGAGCATGTCTGCTTAAATAACTGCAGCCACTCTCAAAAGCCATTGCCCATGTGGCATTGATTCTATTATTTCTCAGAGAACACCAAGGTTGTAAAGCTCTATGGGGAGTTCTGTGTATAAAGGTAATAAACTGCATCACGAATCAAATGAAGCTTTAAGATAAAAAGGCACTCATGGCATCACCTTAAAGGAGGTCTGAGGTGTACAAATGTAAGGCAAGATCTAAAATTTCTCATCCTATTTTCTGTACCTAAGGTTGGAGTTTGTTTGTTTTTCTAGAAAAATGCTACTTAGAGCTTTGGATACATGAGAAAAAAATACTGCCATGATCAAAACACTAGTATCTGTTCAGAAATTTTGTTTTCTTCAGAGATAGGAGAAGAGAGTTCTCACAAAATAAAAAATACCTAAAAAAACCCCAATAACTTTGGGCTGCTATACTTACTTTAATGAAAAATGCTATGCAAATCACTACTGATAGGTTTATAAGCATGAACTACCAAAGACAGACTCTCAGCATAGTCCTAAATTCTCTGAAGGTAATTAGCCCAATATCACAGTAATGCAGTAAAATTGTGCTATTTATAGGAAGAGCAATAATTGTGCCACAGCTTTCCTACTCTGATGTAAATATTCTGTGTTTTAGTCTTTCAGCCCAAGAAACCTCTTCTCCTGAATTCTGACACAAGATGGGATTACGTGTGCTGTAGTATTTCCAGCCATGCAAATTGTTCACAAATTTTTTTTTTTTTTTTTTACACAATCTTTCCTTGGAAAATTATTATTTTCCCAAAGTCTTTTCTGTAATTTTTGGAAGTTTAGGAGGCTATGAAAGTGTGCCATAGCTAGCATACAGAGTCTTAAAGTTTGAAATTCTGAGTTGTTAAACCACTGGTGACTGATTTTTTCCATCTCCAAATATCTACTGTCTCATCTCCTCCCTTCTTTCCCTGACACTCAGACTAGCTTCTGCCAGCCAGTTGTAGGAAACTGAGGTGGGAGAGAATTGTTTCCCCTAATAAATAAATAAATAGATAGATAACTAAATCTATGCTATCCAATAACTTTTGAGGAATTTCCCATAACTCCTGGAACAAGAGCTGATTGATTCAATGACAGTCAAGCTTTCAGGGTTTTAAAAACATTTTTATTTCAAGCAATGAGCACAAATGAAAGAGAATCACCAAGAGAAAGGAACAGATACTGATCCTTAGGAGATACTAAGTGAATGTCTTTCCTCCTGATACCTGGCAGAAGTTTGTGTCAAGAATCGATTCAGTCCTGTTACTTCTGGTTCTAACAACATGCCAGAACTTCTGCAGCTTTGTCCACATCTAGTAACTACATAATAGTGACTTCAATTTAGATCCTAAGGATAATCACACCAAAAAAAAAAAAGTACTTGAGTAAGGGAGAAAACACAAGTTTGTCATCTTTAAAGGTATGTTTCAAAAAGAATTGGCTCAGCTTGAGCTGGAACGGTTTTCTTCGGCAAGACTGGAAGATTAACGCCACTGAAAGTCAGTCCTGCACAAAATTTTTTCAGTTTCAAACATCTCAAAAGCCTCAATGCCAGAGGCACATACCAGAGTAAGGAATACAGGAAGAGTAAAGAGGAACAAGAAAAATTATTATAATAAACTTGCAAGACCTTCTGAAGAAAGACAAACATTTCTAAAACAAGACTTTACTGCTTTGGGGGAATTTTGGTGCTGTTTTAATTTACAATGTGATGTTAATACATGCCCTAACTTTGGAGACATTTTCTTACAAGAGATTGGAGTAGCTGAAAAAAGCTCAGGCTGGCAACAACCCTCCACCATGCTCTGCAATTTAGATAAGTGATGCAGCTGGCTAGACTTCACTCTCAGTAGAGAAAGACCTTTAAGTGGAACATCTGCATGCAGACACCAGCACTGTGCAAACACTTCAGGAGCACAGACGGTCAGACAGCACAAAGAGATTAATTTCTCTTTGAAACTAATCTCAGGGAAAATGACATAATAAATTGCACATATTCATCCCACTCATATGCTTGAATAAATTCCCAATCACTAACCAAACAACACTGGAAGGCAAAAGCTTGCATGTTTCCCCAGTCAGAGGTTCTCTCCTGTTACCAGTTTGAGGAAGGTAATTACATCCTCTATACCCAGTTCAGTAAGCATCTGAACATGGAAACACAAAGAGCTCTTTTAGGTTTGATCTTGAAAGAAGACAGGTTTCTCTTTATTTTCTGCTCCAGCTTCTAAACTTTTAAGGGATGTTGTTTATTTTGAATCTACAAATAAAAGCTTATTAAATTGACACCAGTTAAGCTTGATTTTAAGGCAACTGGATCACAAAAAACCATTCTATTCCCTCTGGCAAACACTAGAGCTCTCTAAGATCCTAATGCAGTGTGTGAAAGATACCTTAATTCCACTGAGCACTATGGACAAACATAGGCATTGATTTGCCAGGTTAGATATGCAGCTAATGTCTTCTGCTTATTCATTACCTACAGTTGCCCCTTTATCCTGCAGTAAGACAAAGGACTTCTTTTAATGCAAAAACTATCATGTTTAGTACTGGCATATAAAGGAGGAGAAACTAACAATCTAGAGTCAAAATTATGCAATTCAAGAACTGAGTCAAAGGCAAACATCTCATGATTTGAGTCCAAACTTGCAACCAGTATAGACTTACCAATACTGCCAAGAAAGCAAGAGCCACACTACATTTTATACATATAGATATGTGAATGTTCAGGTAGTCTTAACTTTACTAGAACCAATGGGAGATATTCCTAACAGTCAGGATTAAATGGGACTGAAGTTCTTGTCAACAAGAAGGGCTTCCAAACGTCTTCTGGATTTTTGCTTTGCAAAACTATAGAAGTTTTCTTATTTAGATGACAAATAACCAGCAAGGGTTTAGTCATATCACACAATTCTAGAGATGACTGAAAATTAACATCTACAATGAATGCATTCTCTCTGTGCAATTAGCCAATAATTAAATGCTTGGGAGTTGAAAAACGTTACGAGAAAATGTTGGAAAACAAACAATAATCCAAGAAGTGACTTGCTCAACTTCACCAACATTTAGAGCTTTATGTTTTCCTGGCAGGAATAATTAACAGAATACCTTCACTGGGAACTTCTCCAGGAAGAAAGGGGAAGAAGAAGATGGCAATATTCTCAGATTGTAGGAAACAATAACAAAGATGTTCAATGTCTTGTAATATTTTTTACTTCAAGATAGGAAGGGAACTTTTTTACTACATTACTTAACTCACTCTAATCATGAAAAAGTTTTGGTCTTTTTCTAAACAAACAGTGAGATGTCAATGTCAATAAAATTATCAACATCTAGTATATCACAAATGCGTCCATGAAATCTGAACTTCACAGTATTCATTTTGCAGCTATTTGAAAAGGATTTGCCTTTCTGCTCAAGAAAATCCTGAACACAAGACTCTTATTTAAGTAAAAGTTACTAGTAGCTTTACAAGGGTCATCCTCATTAACCACTGCTTTCAGCTGCCACCTTACAAAGGGAACTGATTAAGACATAGCTTTGTTCCAGAACCGTCTCAGTGCCACCCTGAATTTAGAGCAGGAAGAAGTCAGCATCACATCAGGGCCCTGGCATCCATAGTGAGGATGCTTCCAACCAGATCGTTTCCTTGCTGAAAAACTCAAACCTGAATTTAAGAATAAGTACAGTTTTGGACTAAAAAACATTTTAGCTTCAAATAAGGTAACTCCCAATTTATACCCAAAATATTGTTCAGAATGAGTATGTATTTATGACTGAAACCCCAGTTTAAAGATAACACAAACACAGAATAATGTATTTGCTGCATAAGCTCTAGAGGAGCAGGAGGGGGAGCATCTTTGTACTAGCATGAATCATAATAATTACATGTGTTTCTTACCTGTTTTTCTATGAAAAGGTGCCACAAGTGTTTATCAAGCTCCCTCCCAGCTAGCATCAAAAGCATGAGGTGCCTAGGTCCAGAGTCTCCCACATGCATTTAATTCTTGTCTCATCCTCTTCTAGTGGAAATCTTTGACCATTACAGAGTCCGGACACCTCTATAACTATAAAATATAAAAGAAATACCTGGGCCCCCCAACAGTGTCCTCTTCAAACAGATACCAGAGAGATGCTCACAGCTATGTCACTCCTATGCAGATAAATGTTGGTTAAACATGAAACTGTCATACAGCACACCAAGAACACAAAAATTTGCATTTTAAACACTTTTGCTCTGAAATAAGATATTAAAGAGTTTTAAAGTAATAACATGTTCTGCACAAGCTAAAATAACCCCTAGGATTCACAATCAGAGTGGTATCACACTAGGTACAATCTGCATGGGCTGACCTCACCAGCAGGGCACAGAGCCAAACACCTGATGTGGTCAGCAGGAGCTCCAAGTGCTCATCAAGTTTGGTTCCACTATCATTTTATGGCTCTCTATCACAGCAGGATTGGTAAGAGCATTAAAGACTTTACCAGGCAGTTATAAAATTTCAATTCACATAATGATTGAGATTAAAAGAGACTTCTGGAGGTACCTTGTCCAACTCCCTGTTCAGGCAGAGTCACCTAAGAGCAGGCTGCACAGGACCATCAACAGATGACTTTTGAGTATCTCCAAAAATGGATATTCCATAGTCTCTCTGGGCAATCTGTTCCAGTGCTCACTCACTCTCACAGTAAAAAAGCGTTTCTTTATGGTCAGAAATCTGTACTAATGAAGTCCACTAACATCATTATTTTTCCTAATAAAAACATTATCTCAAGAGAGACAATGGGATTTTGATGAAAAACAAAAAAAAATGGAAGTTCTTCTAGCAAATCTAGGAAACTAAGTCTGTTGGTGCATGCCACTGCCATGTGGCACAAAGAAATGGTAGAATAAAAATCAGAAGTTCAGAAGATCAACATTTGTGTGGCAGACAATTACATCACTCTAAGTGCTTCATCTGAATATGCAGAAGAAATGTTTGGAACAGTGTTCAAATCCCAAGCTAACCACTCTGGAAGACAGCCCATGCTAACATGTCTTAATTTAACATGCTGCATGTCTACCAACTGTTAAAAGTACATTTGTGTTGGCCAGACTGAAGGAAGAATTTATTCACAACATTCCATCCTGCATAACATTGCAAAGCCAATACAAGTTCTAACATACTCATATTATGATGTAAATCTGTATGCACTGGTTCTTAAATATTTTGCTTCTGTTTTTATCATAAACTGATAATACAGGATTTAAATTATAAGCTTTATCTCTGACCATAAGAGGTATTAGAAATTGCTGTAGCCAGAACTACTTGTAGATTTCACAGTTTTTGGCCTGAACGTTGAAAATGTGTAATGTCTTTCAGCACCAGTTAAATCTTTGCAATTCCTTTAAACTAACTCAACTCCCTGTAAAAATTTCAATTAAAAAAAGTAAAAAAGGCTTCCAAAAGTCTAAGCTTGAAGAGATTCACAGTAGCAGCGTGTACCATTTTAATTGTGTATCATACTGGTTTCATGCTTTTAACATATTTTAAAAGACATTTAAAATATTAATAAAGAATAGTCCTTGTAAAGTACTAAAAATTCTCATGATAAGCCTTTCTACATTTTAATGGAAAGTAAGACAAATCAACACTTAAAGAATTTTTATCTGAAACAAAATGCCTGGTTTGAATGACTTGTATTTAAACAGTCTGAACAGAATTAGAGGCAGCCAATTCTACTTGTTTTCTATTATTTTTCAGAGGAAATGTACAGGTGATTGAGTATGCCCAAGTATCAAAAGACTGAAAGAGTTCATCTACAGATGGCATCTCCAATAAGGCGTTTTCCACAGAAGGAAGTCTAATTTGTTCAGATTACAGAGAAGGCAGAACTTGTGACATTTCCTCATTTCCTTCCCTACTGATATATATCTAAGCACAGAAGATTTCAAACATTATAAAGGAGTGAAAATCTTGCTGTAGGAACACACCTGTGATACAGGAGGCAAACCAAGCTGAACCAGGTTCACTTTCTGCAGAGAGCTGAAGTCACACCTGTAGCATTGAAAAGAGTCAGCTTTTAGAACCTATTTAGATTACGTTTTCCAGCCACAGAAAAACAGGTTTGTTTGGGGTTTTTTTCTCAATCATTTAGACTAAACACACATTGTAATGTTGATCCTCAAAATGTCCCTAACAATTCCATCTAATATTACAGTACTATCCAGATCAGCTGTCTTTCCTGTCTGGGACCAATGCTGTGCCATCTTCAGATCACATTTAATGAAAGCACATTATAAATTTTCTTCGCCTCGTTCTCCTTTAATTATGTTTCCTTTTTTTTTGCTCCAGTAGCAATCAACTTGCCTTCATTTTCAAAGCAGAGCACAACTGACCAAAAAATACTGTTGGAAGCTATGCTGGAAGCTTTTTAAAATTCAATTTTAGGAGCATAATATTTTCCCTTTTCTTCCTGAGCTATCATCCTGATTATCTAAGTAACAGTTGGTACTTGGTTTTCTGGACTCCAAAATTTTCCTCATAATTGAAAGTTCCTTTAACACCTGCAAGAGCAATCAAAAAAATGGAAGCTATTAATAAATATCTGCACAGCAAACAATGGAGATGCAGCACTTGGTAGTGACACTACACTAAATTCCAGTTTCATAAAAATTTAGAGAAGCCACAGCATTTCCGTGTACTTCACAATTTGTGCAATGGGTCTTTAGATATTTTGGGGCATTCTGACACTACATTTCAAAGGAAGTACACAAAAGACCAATAACAAAATCACAGAGACACCTCCCACACCCTCCCAAGTTTAGAGTCATTAAGAAAGAACTGATATCATAAATCACTTTCTTGAGTACAGTATAAAAAACTCACCTCGATGAATGTACTAATCATGAGCTTTCCAAATCTTGAAGTGACATCAATATACTCCTATTAAAGAAAAAAGAATATCAAGTTTTTATAAGCAAGATAGATATACCTTATAAAAGATAAATCAAGTCCATTTCATAATGCCAATCCAACCATGCAAAATATGCCTTCCACAGGTGAAGAACAACTATAAAGACTACAAATACAAGATGAGAAGAAATGCAAGAAATTTTACTGATAAAAGTATTTATTACTGTAATCTAACTTCTAAATTGGTTCCTTTAGCAATGCACAGAATAGCCATCCATAGAATTCTGTTCCCTTTATCAATGTACGAAACCCCAACAAGTTCTTATTTCTGCCAGAGCAGAAATAAAACTTATTTTCGCTTTTCATGTAAGTATTCCTTTTGCTGTTAAACCCTCCATCTGTGCTCCACACTCCATAGTGGATCTGAACTGATCAACCCCAAGAACAAATAGAAACTCTCTCTCAAATTTATTCTTTCACCTTGAATAAAAGGGTTGGCCCAGAGCCAAGTTTAATTGCCAGCAGGTTGGGTATTTGCCATTAAAAAAAAAAAAAAGCAGCCTGAGTGCTGAGACATCTTGCAAAGACACTAAAATTCTAAATATCCTCTCTTTCACATTCCCCATGCTAATTTCTAGACATCCTTCTTTCCACTTTCCAGTTTTAAAAAACGTACTTTCTTAAAATTACAGAAAATTACTTGTATGCAGGGAGAATTGTAAAACACACCTTACTTTCTTTGTAACCAGAAAATGCTCTTGTCTTCCCAAGAGGAAATGGAGAGACAATTAAGCACAACATCAATAGTCAGAACTCTTAATATTTCCATGTCAACTCTTGCCTCTTTTGAAAAACATGACAAAAATTATGCATTTGAGGTTCCCAAGTGTTGTCACAGAAAGGAGGGAAAAATTATCATGTCCCATCATACAGTCATATATTTTGCCTTTATTATAGGTGAAACTAGATTTAAAAATTATCTCAATACCATGCATCAAGTTTAGTATTTGCTGACATCCCCATTAAGCAGTATATTTGTGTATCTACTGCTCCTTTCCTTTAAGAAAAAGGACATAATTTCACCACATTTACTGTCGTTCCAGGCTAATGCTCTCTTCAGACATTGCTGTGGTTGACACCCTGTTCAAATTTCAGTCAGAATCAAAGTCCCCTTCTGGAAGATGCTGTGCCAATTAAATTCTTGTCCCCATCGCATCAATAATCCACTCCAAAATGAGCAGCAACCTAACAAACACCATGTACTTGTCCTAGGAGTTGGATGTATTAGTACTGACATAAGAGCTCAAGTCACAGGAGAACCATGGCAGAGATGTAATTGAAATCAAGAAAGTCCTTTATACACTGAAGATCTTTCACAATTAAAGAAACTAAGCAGAAACATAAGAGTACATCTAATAAGGTCATGCACAAAAACTGTACTAAGATACAAAAGCTGCAAAGAATAAGGAGGATAGGAAGCAAAACCAGGAAAAAAATGACAAGTACTAGACATTCTCACCCCTTCATCTTGTCTCCCTAAGCTTCAGTTACAATAAATTGCAGATGCTATTTAACAGTGACTTGCCTCTGTTTCAGGACAGGATGCTAGGAAGGCAATGTAGCTTTGGTTATACTTTTTAAAAGTCAGTTCTACTTAAAAAAAAAAGCCATCTATACAAGGAAATCTCTGCCCACATCTAACTATTCTACCTATTAGAAAAATCTAGTGTTAAGATTTGGTGTGCTCAAAAACAGGTGGATGCAAAACTAAAGTCTTTCCTAGACATTTTGGCATACAGATGAGGTTTCTTTCCCAGCATCAAATCCTGTCAGGATCTGCACTGGTACTGCTTGTACTGAACTTCTGCAGCCTGCTCATCTGAAGAATCTCCTCATTCTCTTACACAGAAAGCAACTCTTGGGCATTTCAGTCCACTCATGTAAGCAGCATGTTGAGCCACTACCCCTTCAGCATCCTCAATAAAATTTTCCTTTCTGTTGGGAGAAAATCAAGGAAAAATGAAAACCATATTTCATGGTTATATATGTTGAGGAAGGCGAATTTAGCCTCACTTCTGTTTGTGTTCTACAAGCAAAGCTGTCTAAATCAGACTACAAAAAAAATATCAGAGAACTCATAAGGCTCCTCTAGGACTACGACACACTGCTTTAACCGCACATCACCACTAGCTGAAAACACCTGTACAAAAACTTCTCGACCTTACAAAAGCTTTCACACATACACACACATTCTCATAACCTCTCTTTCATATGTGATAAGCAGGAAAACATGCACTTTAGAACCACTGCCTGGGCAATTCACATGAAATTCAGTCCATTGCTGCTGCCCCTTGGAACTCCAAGAGGGACAGAGGACCAAATAAGTGGTGCAAGTGCAGCGCAGGCATTGAGACAAAGACCCATCTACACCTGAAAGTAAGCCTAGAAACACAAACCAGAGGCACAGAAGGCTGCCCAGGTCCCAGCACTGCAGGCAGGCAGTGTACGAGCAGGCTGCACAAGCGTGCCTGCTGATGTGCTAAGCCACTTAGCAGAGCATCAGATCTCAGCACGGACACCCAGGCATGCGGAGTCCCATGTGTTCGGTGCCCGCCTACTACACATGGCTGCTGCACCGGCAGCGCGGACACAACTGCTCACAGAGCCATGCAAACTCTCCACTGGCTTTACACACACTCAGACCATCCCACCCTCCTTCACTCTGCTCTTCTCTGCCATGCTCTTTCACAAAGGCAGCCTGGGGCCGCAAGAAATCTCAGCAACAGATAGCAAAACCATCACCCTCTCAAGTGTGGTTTTGACTGCTACCTTCTCTTTCCCCATGTCCTTTACACATACTTCAGAGAAAGAAGTCCAAAAAGAAACACCCTCAACCCCTCACAA
Source organism: Sialia sialis (assembly GCA_009812075.1). Taxonomy (NCBI): domain Eukaryota; kingdom Metazoa; phylum Chordata; class Aves; order Passeriformes; family Turdidae; genus Sialia; species Sialia sialis. Next base: position 3,047,043 of record VRYO01000710.1, read on the forward strand.
TCAAAGCTGTGTCAGAAGGCAGAGTTCTACAAGCAAAGGCAATGTAGCCTTGGTACTACTTTTAAAAAGTCAGTTCTACTTGAAAAAAGCCTTTGCTAACCAACAATGTTCCAGTGTGACCCCACAGCAAGGGTTAAGTTTAAGGCACCAGTTACAGCAAGACAGTGGACAGACACTTTTTATACAGACACAAAACAGCAGCAGCATTACTTTCAAGACCAACACTTTCTGCATCCGACTTCATCCACAATCAAAAGAACAAATAAACCCCCTTTTTAGTAATACAACAGTATCACAAAGAATAATACAGGTATTAATTGATTCCTTTGCTGTTCAGTGCTTGACAAGCTAAGTTAACATAATGAATATTTAAGCAGTTTAGAACTTGCACTACAAGGATATAACAGAGTGTGAATGTATGAATGCAGTAAGACAATCCAGTTAAAAATCTCAGTAATTCACCATTCTTATAGAGGAATTCTGGGCCATGCAATCAAAACTGGAGACAAAAATTCCTTTTCAGAAACACCTGATTACCTAGTAATTATGATGTGGTAATGCTATGAGTATAATATAGTGTCTACAGGACACTCATGCCAGCTGTTGCACAAGGCCTTGCTAAGAACATGACGTCCCTTTTAACATAGGCCAACCATAGCAACCCCATGGAAAACACTACAGCTGATCTAGACTAGTGATAATTTACTTGTTCTACTGGCTACTGGTAATCTTCTTGCTTTTAAACTACAACAAATATACCTCATCCCATGGTAACTAGCTCATTTCCTTCATCTTTGAGGGGTGAAAAAAAGATTTTCTGCAGTAAAGCACATTCTAATACTGTAAAGATGTTAGAGAAATAAGGGTGTGGCAAGAGCCCAGGAAAAAGAAAACTGTTTAACAGTCTGTATCTAAGTCAAACACTTCCTGGTCATAATAAACGTCTGAAGTAGAAGAAACATCCAGAACTCTACTGCCAATCACTTTCCCCACTTTATTCTCATACTTTGAGACTAAACTCTATCAACATCTCAGCTTACTAAAAAAGCTCATTACTGTAAGAGTGTATTGTTCAGGGAGAGGCTCGAGTAAGTTTATCAAGTAAACTGTGTTGTTACACACTATAATCTTATGACCGGAGGAAGAAAAAGTGGAGAAGGTATTTTGCCAAGAATATGCTGCCTCTTTAATGCCTCTCTGTGGAAATCCAAAATAACAGTAAACTGTAAAAATGAAGATGACTAAGATTTTAACTGACAGAATTTGTTTGCTAAAACAAATACAGGAAGTCTATAACAAGTCCCACCAATGGAAAAAGAAACAAAAATGCCAGCAAAACCATGCAGCCTTTGAATAAACTAAACCAAAAAATCTTGCCAAATCTGAAGATGTGCACAAAAGCCAAAAACCTGCTTTCCATGCCTTTGCCTTCTGAACTACATCAAGCCAAACCACCTTTTCACAGGACGGACTACACTCCCTCATGGCAGAATTTGACATTTATGACACCCAACTAAAATATCTTCCTTCTACCTTGAAATACACACTTGAAATGGCCAAAACCTCACCAAAACATGAAGGCTATTACTTTTTTTCTTCTACACCAGGTCAAAGGCCATCGCTTTTCCTCTATATGCTATTAGTGAGGTAAGCAGCCTTCACAGTCCAGAATCAGGACTCCACACCTCAGGACAATGTTGTCATCACAAGATTACCATCTAGCTTTGCATGGAGCTAGGACAGTCCAGCCCTCCAGTGAAACTTCCTCGCTTTGCGGAAGTAATGCAAGTTTCAGAGACAAAGGCAAAACAGAAACATCACAAAAGCACTCAAACATGTACAAGCATAAGCTAGAAGGAACTTGATGTGACAGTGCAACAATGTGGGCGCTCTCCCTAACACCGATCAATTGTGGCTGAAACAATACTGGCAACTTGGAAGGGTTTCTCACCATACTAATCAGGTTTTTGCTCTTGACTTGAGAGATACTCTTACTGCTAGAGCCATTAGAGAATTTCCACTTCTTTCCCTTTACTCATGATAGCTATTCAATCTCCAAGAAATACGTCTCAGAGTCTTGCACTTGCAAAAGATGTGAGCTTTAGAGAAAGACTTCTTGTCAGAGCGTGCAGTGACAGGATGAGAGGCAATGGTTTGAAACTGCAAGAAGGTAGATTTAGATTTGACATATGGATGAAACAGTCTGACTTAAGGATCTCAGAGGTCTTTTCCATACTTAATGATTCTGTTTCTCCAATCAGAATCAGTGCACTGTCTCAGCTAAGTTACTTTTTCACTGGAATCCACTTGCAAAGCACTGTAGTTTCCCAAGTACCTGAGACGTCATACCGACCTGCTGGGAGGCCTTTCTAAACTCCTGTGGTACACAGAGAAATGCTGTCCCTTATCCTACCCTATTACGAAAAGCCAAATGTAAAGCATCAGCTTGACTGTTACCACGCTGCTCATCTATTTGCATGAAACTACTTACATAAAGCGTTTTGTAATCACGCATGTAATAGTAGGCACCTAATGCGAACAGCAGCACAACCACACCGTCTCAAGGAACAGACTGTCCTTACAACAACAGGCAAGGCAAAAAATAAGCGGACCGCACCTGTTGCCTATTCTACCTGTAGCTCACGCATGTGAGCGCTGATTCTGTTACTCACTGCCACTCAGTTCCTCCAGCGGAGCATCTCGCCCGGCCGGTGAGACCCCGCTCAGCACCCCGGAACACGCGTGCTCCGCGCCGGCTTCCCCCGCTGCGCACCTCGGCGCTGCCCCATGGCGCAGACGTGGCCGCAGCCCACGGCCAGCAGGGACGCCTGAGCGGAGCCCTGCCAGGAGACCGGGTCCGGTCCGGCCCCGCTGCCACCGGTGCCCACTGCCTCCGCTCCGGGCCGGGGCCAGCGCCGCCACCTCCGCGGCCCAGAATGGAGAAGCCAGCTCCGGTCTCGGCCCCGCCGCGGCTGGGTGTGTCTGTGCCCCCACTCCCGGACGCTCTCCCGCTCCAAGGCGGGCTGGAGCCGTGCCGCGCTCAGCCCCGCACCCCGCCCCGGGGAGCGACTCACAGCCGGCCGCCGCTTCCCTGGCTGCGGTTCCACGGGCAGCGGCGGGGGGCGTGTCACAGCCCCGCTCTGAGGGAGCCCCACGCGCCCCCTCCCCGGCCGAGGACGGACCCCGCAGCGGG
>VRYO01000710.1:3051235-3079612 GCA_009812075.1 Sialia sialis
CCGCCGAAGCCGCGGCAGCTCCGTTCGCCGCTGTCCACGCCGCCCGCCGCCACCACCGCTACGGGACCGCAGGCCGGGGAGGATGGATGAAGGGGGGGGCATGGGTCACGTGACGCCCCCAGGGAGAGCGGCTCCGCCCCCGCCCGCTCGGAGCCGCGCGTGACGTGTGGTGCGCGCGCGCGGGCCGGGTCTGTTGGCGGCGGGGGCGCGCGCCGGGCCCGGCCGTGCCCTCAGCGGAGCTCGGGCCGCCGGGAGGCCGTGAGGGCGGCGGGAGGGTCGCGCTCCCGGACAGCGCCCGGGCCCGCGCTGCAACTCCTGGCGGTCACCCTGCTGCCGCTCGGTTCGCTTACATAAGGCACCAGCGCCCGTTTCCTGGTGCTGCCGCCCGCTCTGGGTGCACGCCCTGAAGTTTCGAAACTGCCCCAGCGTATTCTTCAGGAGGCGCCGGATCACAAAGCACAGGGCAGGGCACGAGAGCGCAGGGCTCCAGTTTTCTCCCGCACCGGCCGGCAGCATCAGTCTGAATTATTATAACAATGATTAAACTAAGATTTGCCGAGCTCTTAAACGTGTATACTGATCTGGGGAACAGTAGTTCCCTACACGGTAACGCGTTAGCATACAATTGCTTTCCATTCCAACTGTTTAAAGAAGATTTTCATATTTATTAAAAGAATATTTCCCCCTTTTGTTCAAACAAAACATTCAGAGACCATTGACGTTTCCTGGCGTACAGTAACAAAGAATTTAATAAACTCTTGTGCATTGGTCACACAGGTTTTTGCTCAGTCCCCTGCACCATGCCCTGCCACCCTGGTGAGAGAAGCCGAGCTCCGCGTTGCTGCAGTTCAGTGCGATAAGCCAATACCCATGGCTAGGAACTTCTGGTCCAGTCTCCACATCTTCCAAGGCTAAGCAGAGCAATAGGTAGCTGAGAAATTAGCGTTACTTTATCCACATTTGGAGCTTCCTCTGTCTCCGCTATGGTACATGGCTTTGCAAAAAAGGAGCAGAGAATGTGCCAATGTCGTATTCAGGCTGTCAGCATTTTACACTCACTGCATACAGGCAGTTGCTCCATAGGATGAAACACAGGACAGAGCCATCGGGGCTTCCACTGTTTATCTCCAAAATGAGGTTAATGCCACTTCCCTCCCTCACTGTGGTGTTAAGGATAAGTCCATTAGGTACACAGATATTTATGCTCTGACTGTTACAGAAACAGCTTCCGAGTAAAGGACTGTGGAGTACTTAACTGCTGGAGAGGAGAGGGGGTAGGTGGCGGAAGCATTAGGACCAGATTCTGCAACTGGATTTGTTGCAATGCACAAGTCAGCTTACCAGGATACCATTCTTAGTTTGTGCTCCTCTGAGGAGTCTAATTTTAACAATAATCCTAATTAGTCTTTGTTTAGTTTGGTAAACTTGTCATTGGTAGGCCTTCACATCCAGAATTTCATTGTCTTTTTGTAAGTTCTCTGCTTTAGGCTTAAAGGGATGTAGAATAATATTCTTGGTTTCCATGGGATGTTGTTTTTCATGTTATGTGCCAAAATTATCCATCCCTGGCTGTGTGCTAAGGGCTGTGGTCTCTTACCACAGACTCAAACTAAGGCACTTCAACCAAAGCAAAACCTTGAGATCCACACTATCCCCACCCCATCAGATTATAAACATGAGAAGGATGGCAAACCATGGCACTGTGTTAGAGCTAAATGAGTTTCCAAGACACACATTCTCCACTACAGCAGGGCATGCCAGTCCTGGAAGAGGAGTCACCACTGCCACCACAAATAATCAGGGATACTAATCAGTTTTTTCAGTCAAGCTTATGGGAATAATTTTTAAGTTCTATTCATACCACCTTTTAGTAGTTACAGCGTTATATTTAATGTACCAAAAACCAGGGTAAGCTATGTTAATCAAAACATGATTATGCACCCTGAGCAAGTTCAGTCCAAATTCTGCAGCTTCCAAAAAATTGGCACAAGACAAACCATGTGTGTAGATACAAATTATCCCAGACACCTCCAATTTGAAATAAAAAGAGTGCAGGCATGGAGCTTCTAAAGGAGTAAATATTGCTATTGACTCAATGGCTCATCTACTATGGAACAAAGCAAAATATAGTTGTTGCAAAATTTTACGGGTTCTACATGTTTGTTTTTAAGGTCACGCTGCCTGGTAAGCAGCTATAACAGTTTTTTATAGCAGCAGAAGTAAAATACGTATATGCACACACAAATTGTTATAAAGAACACAAAGATTGTAAGAAAAGCGTTAAAATGGTCGCAGTTTTTCCCCCAGCTTTGTTTGTGTGTGTTCAGTTGTAACTCTTGGAGCATGGTGAGAGCAAATCATTCCTATATTCAGCGAGCCCTTTCTGTGTGTGCCTCACACACCAGGTCCCATACTGGGGGTGCCTAAAGAGGCTGGTCAGTGTTAAAGAAATAAAGCAGGGATTTATTAAAAGGCCTTCAAAGGATTCACCTTGGGCAGTACAAGAGCCAAGCCATGGCTACACCCAAGAAGACCCCAGATCAGGAGTTTCACACTTTTATAAGTTTTGGTCCATTCCCATATCGGGGTTCATTGTTCAATTCCAGCTCCAGCTTCTGCAGTCCCACCCTCCCAGATTCTCTCCTCAATTCCCTGTTTGCAGTTTTTGGGGCTGAAGCTGCAGCGGTGTCTTTGATTCTGGGGCTGGAAAAGGATTGTTTTGTGCGACTGAGCTGTGAGGAGAACTTGTAACATTTATATGCAGTTCAGAGTCACACACCAATGCAGTTCAGAATCTGGGAAATAGGAAAGCTAAAGCCCAAGGCTGCTGTGCCCCGGTGAGCTGGGTACAGCTTCCAGCGCCGCCCGGCTCCCTCGTGCGGCCTCGCAGGAAAATGCTGCTCTGCGTGGGCCTTTTTAATGGCATCCCGCTGCTTCTCACACTTAGATCAGTAGATTTTTAGCCACACATGCCAAACCTTTTCCCAGCATACATAAAAAGCAGAGTTTTTGCTTAACAGAAGCGATTCGATCAGTTCTGATAAGCAGCGATGTATTGACAGTATCTACATTTTTAAGGGGAGGGGGAGGAAACAAGTCTTTCAATATGGAAAAATCATAATTTGAGACCACTTGAAAAACTACCTGAGGACTGCTTACTTGAATTTGCTAAGGATATAAGACTCCTCTTTTTGAATAACTGTGCTTCCCTGTCCACTTGTAGAAGTTGCTTATCCCAAGATACTCCCCAGCATTGATGGAACTGTAGATTATTAAAAGAACAAAACAAAAAAATCAATACTTTACGGCTGGAGCCCACGTCTAATTCTTCATTTCCTAGGTCTAATTACTCACCGTTCACAGTGACGCTGACAGTCATTCATTCTTGCAAAGATCCGGAAAGGCTTTTTTTGCTAATGAGCAAAAGTCGTCACTCTTACTCTCTGTACAGACAAAGGAGGAAGAAAGGAAAAAACCCACTTTCCTCATTACCAGTAAATATATAGACAGGTTATTTTAAAAGCATTGGAGAGTGTAGGAACAAACTGTAACAAATAGACAGCAATACCATACATTTTTGAAAATACTTTGATTGAAGTGTAAAGGAATGTAAAAAACACGATAAAGAACTTCAACTTAAGCAGCAATTTCCTGAAATGTGCTGCACTTCAAAAGTCCTTTGCACAAGTATCTGCTTGTCTCCAGACAGAAAATCCTTTGCTAACAACTTTTGGAGAATGTAGTTTTTCATTCTGTCCCTATTCTTACTGTTTTCTAACTATTCCTATTAAATTCAGTTTCTGTTGGCAAAAGCAGTCTAATTTTATGTTCCAAATATCTTGAAAAGTGACATATGAAGGAGCCCTGAATTGTTATTTTAGAAGGATACAAATGGAAGGGTTGTATCTCTCCACTGTACCTCCAAGTGCTTATCCCCAAGCCCACGAGCATGATTTTAGAAGCAAACAACTCAGAGCACTCCAGGTCTGAGATCCTGCTGTTTAGTGTGTATTAGCAACTTGTTTTCTGCAGTCAGCCACACAGAAGACTGAATGAAGAGTGCTTGAAATTGAATTCACAGTGCTGAAAAGGGGTTTAAACTTCCTGCATAACTCAGAGAATGATAGTTTGTGATTTCACGGTCTACCTAAGGTGATCAAAGACCTTACACATCCACCAAAAGGAACAGTCCTACCACCTCCTCTGAGTTAAAAGTCAGTGGTTATGCAACTGTACTGTTAGTCAGGTTAGGAAACCAATTTGACTGAAAATATCCTGTGAAAGAAGTTTTTGGTTGGATTACATCACAGCTGTGGGAGCACAAAAGCCAAACCAAAACAGGATCAAAGAACATATTTTGAGCTGGAGCAAGGATCCAAGACCAAGAGGAACATCAAATTACAGAGTTATGCACTTAAAATGAAATTTGCATATCATTAGATTAGCATAAGAGAGCTAATAAGCGATGGCAAGCTGGTAAGTGCATCCTCATTCCTGCCTACTGTGTTGCACTTACACATCCTTCTGTGCCCTGAAAGTGATTAAAGCAGGTTGGGCTTCACCATTCAAAACCAGACATTCATGCCAAAGACATCTTCCACAGCGTTTCTGAGCTGATCTATCATTTCACTTTTATCAATGCATTGGCACCGCTGCCACTGAGTATTCATGGCTGTGTGGTGTTATCTGTTCTTTTTCCCATTCCTCTACTTTCTTGGCTCCTCAGTGACTCAGTTCACTGAGTTTGTTTCCAGCTTGTAGGCTGCTGAATCTGATTCCTCGGTGAGGAAGTACATCCCCACATCCAGGTATGGCACAGACAGGCCATTGGAAAGCTCTTTTAAAGGCAATGAGACAGCAGAAAGTATTTCCATAGCTTTTGATACCTGAGGCGCACTCCTTTCTGGATTAAATGTGCCCATATTTAGCAGGTGCTCTTGAGACACTCAAATTCTTCAAACAGATACCTGAGCATCCAGGCCTATAACATGGTGCTGGACCTGTACCACAGTGCATTCCAGTCCTTACCTCCCCACTGCTTCCTAATGCACACTCTTTGTGTTAATTCAAATTCTGCATTTGCTGACCAGTGTCAGTTTACTGCCCTCTGTCGCATTTATAATCTGCTTTTGGGCTCACTGCTGCAGAGTGAAATGTTACTGATCTCTTACAGAGTGAAAAACATACCTTCTTTTAGAAACAGAGTAAGGGTAGAGAGACAACATCTGGGTACTGGCTTTCCCACCAGTGAGTATTTATGCAATTTTCATTAAATAATCATTATATAAAATGTTGGATTAGGTCTTGGGATGGTTCACAGGTAAACTGAAATGACCGTGCAAGGGAGTCATGCTTCTTTTCTCAGCTACTGGGAATCAAGGCACCCTTCTTCCTGACTGGTGTTTTCATTTTTAACTAATATGATAACATTAACAAATTATAACAGCAATATTTGTAAAAAACTGTGTGGGAAGTAGCAAAGGAGCTAGAATCTGTTCCAGCACACCGACTGCCCTCCCTGTCACAGTCACAGGCCAAACTCCAGCCAGACACTCAGCCATTCCTTCCACTAGCAGTACTAATTATAGACTGGTGATTTGTACTTGGTGAGGAAGGAAGAGCCAAATCTTAAATGGGAAAGAGTGTCTTTCTGTATAATTCTGGAGAGTATCTCTTAATTAAAAACACTTCATTTACAGATTGAGTTTCCCATTACTCCTCTGTGACAATTAATTTTCCGGCTTCAGTTCACACTCGAGCTGTTTAGAGCTGCTACTGAGGCCAGCGGAAGCTTGAGTTTGTTTTCAGGAGAGGGTGTTTAGTGTCTGGCTGAGTTTGCTTCAGGAAGAAAACCTGATGTACCTGGCCCCACTACTGAAAACAAAGCAGGGATTTTAATAACCAGGCATTGCAGAAGTCCCTTGTACTAAGTCAATTTGAGAGACTTCAATAAACAAAGTTTTACAGATGGTGTCAATAAGTAGATGTTGCATTTCACTGACCAACATATGTTTGCTTTCCTTGACCTGTGGACCTGATCACCCCCTACCAGCCAGAAGAAGATCCTATTACCTGACCCCTTGACCACCCCTCTTCTCCTGTAAAGCTATATAACCCCTGCGTACCATGTGCCCTGTCTCTTTTCCCTTGGGCATCCCTTCAAGAATAAACCTTGGAATAGAGCCAGGGGATCTGAGCCTCCTTTTGTCTGCTTTCCATGATCTCTCCTCACCCCATCTCTGACTGAGAGCTAGCCAGAGGTCAGAGATAGGGGAGAAAGAGGTTAGATCAAGTAGAAGCTTCTGATAAGCAATCAGAAATTATTTTGATTTAATTCTAATCAATTGAAAAGAGAAAGGGCAGCTCGCTTTGTACACTGGCATTGAAACATAGAACCAGGGGGTGAAGGATTGATGCAAAGTGTGTTTGTGTGATATAACGAGCTTTGGCAATTTGCTCAAGACAGTAACCAAACCAAAGAGGGCAGAAATCTTTCCCATCTTTGTGGATTATCTGGTATTTAATTGGTATGAGCTTAACTACAGCCCTTTACTAAGTGCAGCTCTAGGGAGAAAATCCTCAAGTACCTGGTTTCCTCAGTGTAAAATTTCTTGAAAATTGTGTGGCTGGAATATCCTTGGGATTTCTTCCTGTCTGTCAGGAGCCAATAAATTTAAGATTCCCATGTGAATGGGGAGAGGTAAACAAGCAGACAAAATGAAAACTATCACATGAGCCTTTTTTACACAGAAACTCACTAAAATGTAGTACTCATTACCATGATGAGACATTCTATCCACTTGTAACATGACACACTTCATTAGCAGTAGAACAACTGTGGAACTTAATGCTTCTGTTGTGTAACTTCACAATAAAAAAAAATTAAACTAGTAGTTTAAGCCAGTGAGTAGAAAGAAAACCACAAAACAAAGAAAACTCTTACATTTCTTAAAGGAGAAATGTTAAAGGGCATAAAAAGAAAGGAGTAATTAGTAATCCTAAGTAATATTAACTAATTGTTCTTCCTTAGTGAAAAGGCTGTGCTACAGGAAAGCAAAGGAACTATATTTGAGAAAAATGGAGTAGCTAGAACAAAACAGAAAGATAAACCAAATCTTACCTTGCCAAAAAAGCCAAGCTGTGAGATATGCTTTCCATAGGCATTTATAAAAAGGCTATAGGGCTCATGGTTTCTTTGGCTTTGGTCTGGATAGAAAGCTAAGTGAGCATTGGGGTCTCTCTCTCTCTCTCTCTCTAGTGGGTCCAAAGAACATATCCAGCCACCTTTCATTCCTTTTGTTGCTATGGCTAATTAACAATTATCATTTTGTTTCCCTAGCCCTGCTCTCCTACTGTGCATTACCAACCAGCTGTTGTTGGTAACAATGCTGGTAGCTTTTGCTGCCTTCATTTAACACTGAAAAAAAGCAGTGCTTAGTTGGGAGGCTGACTCTTCTCATGCAGTGATAGAATTCTTGGTCTTTTTGAAGTGAACAGTGCAAGGAAGACTTAGGGCAGCCTTAGGCTACCTCTGCATTGTAGTGTCGGGCAGGTGAATGCATATTCAAGCCAGCTTTATGTGGTAGCACTGCCTGGACAGGCACAGAGCTCAGTGGGGGGAAAAGCCACCCAAGGAACCCTGAATCACTGAGCCCACAGCAGTGTGAGCAGGCTGGGCTCCACTGCAGTCCTTACAGCTGCTGCCCCCCTAACTCCTGGTGCCTTTAAGTTTGCTGAGATGTTTTCTTATGTGTTCTGCCATTCATACGACTGCTCAAAAGAGGAGAATTTTCCTCTGCAGAAAACCTCTACACCTTCACTGTGCTGGTTTCCCTATAGTCCTATCTGGGATTCCCGATCAAGGTTTACCTAACTCACTTTAAGAGGAGGGTTAAAAGCAACAGGTGTTTTGACTAAACATAATAGCTTGTATTTAAAGACTGGGCTAATCTACTTCAGCTGCCTTTTGGCCTAGTCAGAGAGGATGCTGTCCTGCTCTTTAAAGCACTTTGGAAAGCAAACAAAAAAGCAAATATTTTTAAAATGACAGATATTAGATTTCACTGTAACCTAATAACTAAAGAATCAAGTTTTCTTGTCATGCACTGACTACTAAGAAAAGGTTTTCTCAAGTTCTAAAATGCAATTAAAGCACATTACGTCCCTATCTATAAGCTATAACCTCACTACAAACTTAATCATTAGAACTTGGATGCAGGTCCCTCAGAAATACAAACCTGCCCAAGACCAGAAACATGGCACTTCCCACATCACGAAGCCCTTACACTGCACCTCAAATCACGAGATGGACACTCTTGCAATTCACACTGAGTTAATGTCAAATGTTAGTTACAGAAGCCAAACCTATTTGGATGAAGTTTTTCCCAGCCACACATTGGATTACAGTACAATGAATTGTATAGGGACACTATTAACAAAATGTGCTTGAAAATTGCACTGAGACCGTCCAAGCACAGCCACTGCCACTGAAGTGAATGCATTCCATTGTTTCCAGTTTGGGATGCCACAGCAATCCTGCAGTATCAGTCCACTACAATCAAAGTGAAACAATAGGAGAAGACCTAGTATGGTAATTGTAATTAATTAGTAATTATTAGTAATGGTATTGCTGTTGTTAGTATTGGCATGTCCATATCTGCTGCTGGAAGTGATTACAGTGTGAGAGCTGGGACAGCACCAGAGAAGATGGAATTGTTGTGGAGCTCTTGTTTCAAACGTGCTCCTGCAGTGCAGCAAGGGGTGTGTGAGAACACTGTGCAGAGCTCACTGAGGAACTCTTTGTTCTCCCTTCAGTTCTACTTTTCTGACTTTGGAGAAACCAGTTATTAAAAAGGAAGGTAGGGAATGTTCCTAAATGAGTCATGTTTGTTCTGTGACTGTCAGATTGCATCCATAACTGGTTCAGTAGCTCCATTCAGCTGGTGAGGTCATTCCCATGCAGCACATGACACAGGGAGCCTTTGTACAGCTGCAGGCAACATGCTTCACGTTGGCTTGTGACTCTGGAGATCAACAGGTATTTCTCCTGTTGATGCACAGTTTTCTGATGCTTGCAAGAGCACAGGACAGGCCTGAAACATGCAAGAAACTCACAGCCTTTCATTTGAAGACCAAGGTGCATTTATATTTTATACTTGTTTTTAAACAAGACTTGAAAGATTCTATTAATGACAAACAAGACAACACCATCAGTCAACTTGAGCAGTGCCAAAACAGAGAATGTCAATGTGTAGGAAGCAGCCCTGGAAGCATCAGCAAAGATGGCTTAGGCAAAGTGTGCAACTTCTGTGGCTAGACATGAAACATCTGACTACTTTTTTCCATAGGGATAGTGGGGAATTTAAGGGTTAATGAACGTACTTGAGGAGTAATAGCTATTGTAGACAAGAGGGAGAACAATATTTCATTCAGCACTATGAAACAGAGAACAGGTGGGATGAAGCAGAGAGGAAGAATGAGACAATGAAAAACCCACAAAGAAAAATGCAGTTATGTTTGAAAACACTTGAGAAATTTGAAGCCTCAGTAAAGAAACTGATGTACAACAGATGAAAAAGACTTCTGAAAAACTAGAAAAACTATTAAAATGAATGCCAGTTACAGCAGAATGGCTAACCCAAGGGGTGGACAATGCAGTTTAATCCCATATAGACAAATTGTGACCATATTTATTTTGCCTTTGAGATTGAGTCTGACTCTCTTAGCCTATGTTGGCATCATTTGTGAAATAAATTCAATAGAGCAGTGAGTGGTGACTGACAGTGCCCCTGCTGGCACAGTGCAGTGCTGCCTGCACCGACTGCCCCTGTTTGACATTCCCAGGCTGGGCACCATGGGGTGCTCATGGCTCTGCTCTCTGGATGCCTCCTGACACCAGCAGAGTCACTTCAGGGAGCTGCAGCAGGCAGGTGGCTGCACTGCTGGACAGCTGAAACCGAAAAACATGGGCTTTTTGTTCTTTGGGATTTTTCCAAAAGAAAAAAAAATCTGTTTTATTTTAAAATAAACATTTAATTTGAAATTTTTACTTATCTGTGGAAAAAGAAAGTTTAAAAGACAATCTGCTTTCTGGCATTGCAGACATACAGTAATGTGCCCCCACCCTTGTCAGTGTATTTTGAGGGGCTGAGGGGGTTCTGCAAATCTCTACAGAAAGCTCTCAGAGGTTGTGCTGAGGACTGCAAAGAGAAAACAATCAGGAGTAGAAGCTGCTAGTTGGAGTGGATTGAATTTTGACTCCTCCCTTGTGTCTAGGCCAAAGAGGAGCAGAGAGGTTATGTGCTGAAAGGTCCTGTTTAATGCTGATGTGCCTTTTGCTTCCTCTCTTTTCCAGGCTAACACCATGATGTGTTGTACAAGGTTGAAGAAGTGTTCAGACCACACTTAACTGTGTATTAATGATCTACCCAAAGGCCATTTATAATCAACTCCAGACACAGGGATACCTTGTGTTAGTGGCATCAGAAGACACTTCAATATCCTGGATGAGAGCTGATAGATCTACACACAGGCAAGGGAAGCCCATAATGGGCACAGCACCACTGCTTATAGAGCCAAGCTTGGCTTTCTCACTCCATCCAGTTTCAAATTCTTGGCTCAGCTGCAGAAGATGTGGGCTAACTCTTTGTGGTAAAGACAAGCATTGAGGATACTTGTGCCTGCAGCTATCCAAAGATACCTTTTCCCCTTAACAAAGATTGGTTTTTTCCATCTAGCTGCCAACTCTAGGCATCCCAAAATATTAGTATTTTCAGCAGGCATTCAAAGAGAACAGAGATGCCTGAGTAGTCAAGAAATGCCTCAGCTGGTGAGGGCAGTATGGAAGTTTTACTTTTGGTATAAAAAGCCTCTGGGGAGAGAAAAAGTCACGCAAATGTGAAACTTTTGAGTAAAACCAAAGACTGAAGTGAAACTTAGGTGATTGATAGGCAGTGTCCCAGGTCATCTGGCTGCCATCTGGCTGGGCACTGGATGTATCAGTAGGATTTGTTTTGGTAATAGAGGCAGGAGAATTTGGATCAAATTCATTGTTGAGGATATCACTTACTATTGATTCAACAATGATATTTTTGTTGCTCCTAAACTACAGAGGTAAGACAAAGAGATTAAAAAACCCAGCAAGTGTAACAGGATGATTAGGATGACTGCCATGGGGGTTGGAGGGTTAAGGCAGTTAGGAGAAATTCTAGTATGGTAGTAAGATATTTCAGGTTTCTTCAATACAGACACTAAAATATTTGTGCCACCACAGACAGCATTTGGCAAACCTTTACTTGGAGCAGAGAACTGAGAGCTGCAATGGTCAGAAGAAACGGAACTGGCAAGTGTGCATGGATGGACTGTCAGGGTGTCTAAGGAGGACATGGGCAGTCAAACTGAAGAAAAACAGCAAACAAAAGAGTAAGAATTTTACATTGTGCCCAGATCATAAGCAGAACAATAAAAAGAGGTTTTGAGCCAGCTCAGAAATGAAGCTCAGATCGAGCTTTCTAGAGGACTAAAGCACGCCAAAAGCGTGTGGGGTTATGAAATGATGACTGATAAGCAGGTAAAAGGATGGCAAAACTAATCCAGACAGTTCCTGGTGATAAAATGATTGAACTTTGTCACTGGAACTTGTAGGTGTCTCAAGAGTGAGACATTAAAAGGAGATTAAAGTATTCTTTGGCAGGGCAATGTGTGCATTGTAATTGCTGGTTTACATTCCCAGATCCTCAATCACTATTAACCCCAGTGTTCCTTGGGCATGACAGTTTCAGATGCCTCCTTTCTGCATCCTAATCAAAACTGAACTGACAGTCTGATCTGAGAAAAGTAATTCCTCCTTGTCTCCCTGGTTTGACTCAGACTAGTAAGAATTTTTGGTTTTCTTTCTTCTATACCTTTCTTGCATCATTAGAAAGGAAGTCTAACAACACCTGGATCAGTACAGGACTGTATGGTGCTGGCAATACTCCTGATCTAGGCAGCTTTTTCAGTTCACTGTCTATATGGATTACTAGAGATTATGTCACATTAACACACTGGATGGTATTGGGGAACCTTTCCAGCTCCTGCCATAACTGGACTGTGGAGCAGGTGTTTTCTAGGCTGAACCAGGGAAGGTGTAAATAGCTTGATGTTGTATTATACATTTTCTGGCAAAAAGAACAACCTGCTAGTCATTAGGTAAGTACCAGAAGTCGAATTACCAAACTCCCCGCCTAGATTCTACAGAGTAAATCTGCATTGTGGCCAACAGGATGTAGAAACACCAGGCTTTACTTGCCTTTATAAAGAAGTCAGCCAACAGCTGTTAAGTTCTAATTACACTGTTCAGGTGATAAGGGAGGAGACAAGGATGTCATTTCTGCAGAATTGTTCTAAAAACTGCCTTAAAAGCATAATAACTCAGTGCCAGGAAATTCCCCCAGTAAAATGTACTGTTTATGCTTACCATGGCGTGGCAAGAGCTTTTGATGACGATAGCTGCACAACCACAGGCAGCGCTACAAGGTTATGTTCACCTAGAACATAACTCCTATTAGAAACTCCTGGGAAAGCAAAAAAAAACTGCTTTGGCTCTACAGTACTTACACTGCCTTGCTCTCTTTTATATGGAACTCAAGCAGTTTTACCAACTTTTCTTCTCACATTGCAGTTTTGACCATCTTTAGTCATATGGGACATTTTAAAAAAATTTAAAACTGTCAGGAACACTTACAAGCACTCGTTCATTCACTTACCTTATAAAGCCAAGTGTACAGGCAGTCACTTCAAGGATTGTTTTGTCTTTGAACTGTTTTATATTGACTTTCCAAAGCATGTGCATGTCCTGAGAGCTTGTCACCCCACATAATAACAATAATAATAATCCTTAAGAAGCAGTTCTTTCTGTTCCCTGAACTGCCATGAATTATGCAAATCATCTGACCAGAATGAAAGATAGATTTTTCATATTTTCTTACTGATTCTTCCATATCCATCTAAATATTTCCATTATTTTAAACACAACTTCATTTTCACTTGGTTTTATAATTTGCTGGAAAATTCTGTGTAAGATCAAAAGTCAGGAATTGTTTTTTCTTTTTTCAATAAAACTGAGCTAATTACACAACCCTGCTATAAGAGTACTAGTGGAGTATCAGCCCATTGTGCTCCCTTAATAAGACTCACTTTGGCTTTGATCAGTTTCCTGTGTTCTTTAATATCAAGTTCACATGCACCAGTCAACACAATTCAATTTCTCACTTCATCCTTATCATTATCCTTATCCATTTCACACAGATCACAATGTGCAAGGTATGAAATCAGTGATTGCTTTGTCTCCTTTTAGATTCAAACGTGTCCCCTATTGGTTGCCAGGTGCACTGGGTTACCAAGGACAAATCTATTGTTTTGCTAATAAAGAACCTTCATTTAAAAAGGCATCTTGACATTACCTGGGTTTGGGGTGTAGAGAGACAATAATGTGCCTTTTATGTGTTCTGAGATCGTTTGCAACAAAATTAGAGAAGTTGTTGAATAATGCCCTAATGCATTGAATGTGTGGAGCTACCTGGGAGTCACTGTGATGCTTATGTAATTTGAAATTTAGGTGTAGGTGCTAGGAAGGGGAGAAAAGCAGCTTCCAACCCTTGTCCCTACAAAGGGCTTAATTGCTCATTAGGAATAACCATGGCAACAGTTGCCATGCCCCATTAATCCATCACACAGCTGCTTCAAGTTAAAGCAGGAGAGGACCCTGCAAGACAGTCTGTATTCCTCTTGCTGAAAATCCTTCCTTCATCTAACATCTCCCCAACATACACCAAATTGGTGCACTATCAGTATTTCATAGCATTGAGTTCGCCAAGTTCAGTGCCCTATTAAAAGGACAACACATGTTAACCATTAAGAAAATTAAGAAGCTGGCCAAATGCACTAAATACATTTTCTCATCTGCTCCTATTCACCCTTCATTAAAGTTTTATATTTTTGTGCACGGTTCATTACTGTTTATACAACAGAAGTACTTTCCTTTTTTTTCTGTTACGCTGAACATCTAACAATTCAGTGTGAATTAGAAAATCTTCATTTCTAGAAGTCTCTAGTGCTTAAGAGAGAGGGAGAATGAACGCTGAAGCTGTTTAACTGTCATTAAACTGTGTGCATTGGGAACAGAATGATACAAACTCAAACTTCTTAAAACAAGATTTATTGGCACAAACATACATGTTACAAATGTCTACGATAGTTTTGGAAAATATGTTCACCACTTCAAAAAAAATCACCGTTCACAGAAAAGTACAGTAATATCAAACTTTGTA
The DNA here is from genome assembly GCA_009812075.1 of Sialia sialis. Lineage (NCBI taxonomy): Eukaryota > Metazoa > Chordata > Aves > Passeriformes > Turdidae > Sialia > Sialia sialis. The sequence goes on from VRYO01000710.1 coordinate 3,065,545, forward strand.
AGTCATCACAATTTCAGCTTCAAAATACATGCATTTTATCATTTATAAATGAAATTCCACTGACCTCCAGGTAAAGCACTTTTAGAAATGTCCTGGTCTCCACAACACTATCTTTTCCTCTCCAGATAGCTCCAATAAGGTGCAAACTGATTGTTTTCTGTAGAGGCACAAATCACAGCTCCTTGCTCAGTACAGCTGAGTCTATGAGGTGAGAGATGCTGTTTCCAGCACAGACTTTCAGGTCCTTTCTGAGAGTGTTACTACGGAGCTCAACAGCACTGTGTGGCCTTTAAAAGAATGCAATTAGAGCTTTGGTCTGGAGTTTGGGCTTTTAAAAGGGCAACTGAAAACTTACTTCTGATTATTCCCATTACAGGAAGTAAAGCTTGAAGAATTACAGTAATTTCATGATTATAAGCCACACCTCCCTGTAGCCGGGCAGACCATGGGATTTGTCCATATATAAGCCGCACCTGAATATAAGCCGCACCTTTTTTTTTTTTAAAAATAGCAAGAATCCATGTGTAACAAAGTAACAAATTAGTAACAGAATTGCTGCCAGCTGGGTTTGGTGTCAGGTGCTCAAGTTGCAACAGTTTTCATGGACTAGGGAAGCCTTTAAAGGCAGCCCCAGGTGCCCTCCCTGGCTGGCTCTCACTTCTGGGTTGGCATTTCACTGGGATTTGTCCATAGATAAGCCGCACCCGAATATAAGCCACACTACTGGGGTAGGCTGGATTCTTCAATGAAAAAGGTGTGGCTTATAATCGTGAAATTACTGTACAAGGAAAGAGGTAGAAGAAAGGTTTTTATTTTGCACTGCCATTCCATCAGCATTTGAAACAGGTGTGGCATTGCCAAGGGTACTTGTGAGAAGAGAGAGTAATCTCAGTAAATCCTCTTCTTTCTTTGGTGCCAGTCTAGTAACTTAGTAGCCACTCAAGATTTTGTCACTGACCTCAGACAATACAGAACAAGATTTCAGCAGATGTCCTGAATCTGATTCTATGCCTATTCCAGTTTCAGTGTCAGAGAAGCAGGCTTCACACATACACACACAGGGGAGAGAAGGCACGGATGTCCTCGGCACGAGCACATCTGCCTCAGTCCAATGGCAAAAAGAAAAAGAAAATTTCTTTATGTCAGTGGAAGTTCTCTGAAAAAATGAGGGGTTGCACTTAGTTACATCACGTCTGAATTTTACTCTAATCAGATCAGTGCACAACAGAACAAAAAGGCAAAACCATGAACCGTGTGCACTTACAAAGGTGTTTCGTGCACTTTTATCAGCCTTGGTAGGGCATTGAACATACCCAATGACAGAATTTCTTGTGGAGTCATGGGCCTTGGAGGTTTTTAAGCATCATCAAGACAAAACCCATGCAACCTGCTCCAACCTCAAAGGCAGCCCTGCTTCGAGCAGGACATTGCATAACCCCAGCCGTCCTTTTCTCCCTAAGTTTTTTATCATTCAAGGCAAAGGTTTTTCCTCTTCTGAATCAGAACACGGCACAGATCCCATGAAAGGCCTGGATCTAGTAAGGACAAATGAGGGGGTTTTTGTTGTGTTAAACAGAAAACAGAAATTCCCTGTATGCTTAGGCACATGTTGAAGTCACTTCCAGAGCAGGGCATGCCTTGCTCCTCACTCCAGGCTGGCAAGGGTGAGATGCCACAGTGCTGAATTGATTACACAAAGGCCTCCAGAGGCTGCTCTTCTGTGTTAAGACTCAAGCACAAGTCATTAAAGAAAATACTAATTAGCTGATGTGAACTCATTTCCTGCAATGAGCATAACAAGTTTCTAATGAGAGTTCAAGTATTGCCACTTGGAGGACTTTTATGCTGCAAAACAAACTAAAGGTTGCTCACAGTAGATTGTGGCTCTTTCATCTCTTTCACACTTGGAAGGAGAACATCTCACCCAAATGGCAAATGCCTGCCTACATAGATAAGCACTTCTTTTGGAAAGGGGAAGGGAAAAAGAATAGAAGTTGTCAAATAAAAGTTTAACCTCTAGACAGTTGGTGCTTCCCCCTCAGAATGTATTTTTGCAACAGACAAAGCATGTTTTTAAGTCCCGCGCTTGAGTAGGAGTTGCTAATTTCTAATCTTTCAGTGATGCTGATAAACCTAATGTGAGCAATATTTTACCACATTTGTGGTTGGGGGAGGGAGGATGTTTCATTTACAGAAATAATGATGTTTTTCATGACAAGTAGTGGGCTATCTGTGAGATTTTATTGTGCAGACCTGTGAGTGTGTCATAGCAATATTGGCATTTTATTGTCTGGGGAAAAAGTGGATGGAACATAGATTGAAGTTAGCTTTTCTAATGAGAAAAAAAAATATTCTTTCATCGATAGTTAAGCTTTGGAAACTAATTATTTGACTATTTTTATAGCTGCCAATTGCTTAAACAATATGTAAACAAGTAATGGTTAAATTTTATACCCATAGTCTTTACCATACATTTCTACTTTTTATCAGAATATTTTTCCCCTTTGGATTTCACGAAAGGCTGAACTTGCCTTTTTTAGTAGCTTTCTCGTGGCATGGTAGTCACACTGGTCATGGAATTTTCGGTTTCAGCCAAGACTACTTTCATTAATAAAGAGATTTTAGCAAACTTTCAGATCAATACTATAAATATTAATAGCTAAACTTCTGAAAAAAAATTATGCATTGTGCATCTATGAATTTGTAGGTCCATTATATGCACTATCTCAATCCTTCATCTTGCAAACAAGATAATTGCAGCTGCAATTATTTAGCTTTACTTTAAACAAATCTGCAATGTATTAGAGGGAGAAACTGATTTACTTATTTAAAAAATAATTACACAAAAACCTCAGACCACCACCATGTATATGACAGGGATGTAATGGATTCAACAAAGTGATTTTTTAATCCTCACCTTAGACCATTTACAGGTGGACAAGCACAGGTACTGGAGTGGACCAAGAGGAACCACAATAATCATGCTGTGCCAAAAAGATTCCCTTACCAGGCCCAAACTGCTCTAGGACAAAATGGACATTCAGGCTGGATCTTTCCTGCCCCAGGTATTCTGAAATTCTGAAGTTCTTGACCACTGCTGCAGCTGCCAGCAGCCCTAGATGTTGGGCTAGAATACCCCAAACGGTGCTGTCTGCAAAGAATGTTGCACCATCCTGCCTGCACACATCTTCTCCATTGTCCAGAAAAACCCTACCATCTGTCATAGTTCATTTTAAATATTTGAATTTAATAGGCAAGCACTGCTTAATTTTAATATAGAAAGGGGGCTCTTAGGTAGAGCCACTTATAAAAAGGAGTTTACTGAATGTTAGCAGTATTTCATTTGGACCATTTCCCAGTTTATGACATTGTGATTACTACAATATCCTTATTTGCTGTTTCCTCTCTTTCCAACAAAATTAACGAAATTACTGTTACAAGGAATGTTAAACAAATTTAATTAAAAATTCTAATATTACAATTTAAGGTAGTGTAGCAAAAATGGTGTTGTTTAGCCTTCTTTTGTATCCTACACTGACGGTGTGGCAGAAGGCAGGGAGTTAACCCAGAGGGCAGAACAGCTCCAATATTCTGTGTTCCAAATACACTACACTCCAAAACCACAGCAGCTTTCTAAGAGAACAGAAAGGGACTTGAAGAACAATGGATAAGCCAGACTGTGAGAGGAGCTAAAGAATGGAGAAGGTTTTCTTCATAATTGTCTTTGTTGCTCTCTATGATATTTTCTCTTTGAGAACAAGTGCTTTGCCCTTTTAAACTTCTAGTACATGGCTTCTTTTGTTGAATAGAGTGTTACGTGCAAACCATGAGGCTGCATTCGTGTTTGAAAGCTGTGCAAGTGCTGGCTTTTGCTTTGGAGAGTTAGCAGATGTGATACACTCATGACAGAATAAGGTTACTGCAGGAGTGACTCATTGTTGAATAATCAAGTGTTTACTCCACCAAAACTGCATGTAACCGGAGTGCCCCAGTTTTTCTGCTTTATTCTAACATGTAGCTTTTAAATGTCAGTGCACCAGGAAGAAAGGTAAACTCCTTGGGTGGCTCAGATCTCTTTTTAAGCATGGGTTTGAAGGAAGAGAGTCTTACAGTTCTCAATGGAGAAGAAAAACTACTGAGCACACCAATTGAGACATTAATCAACTGAGGAAGGGAAATTACCTGAAAAGGAAAACAAAATCCTTTCCTGAAGTATTTCTGAAGTAAACCAGCTGGAGAAAGAAAAGCTGATGTGAGGTTCTGGTTTGGTTGTTTCATACAGCCCAATACAGAATCCCTCCTGACAATAATGTTACCATTTGAGAAACCTTCAGCCAATAATTTCTCTACAATTCACTTACTTCAAACTAGTTTCTTCAGCCTTTTAATTTTGCTTTTAAAGAAACTAATTTGAGGGTGTTTTGTGCTTTCTCTGGCTCAAATGGATCTTGTCCAGCAACAGGGACCTAAATCAGGTGAGGAAGAACTGGCTGGAAGAACATCTCAGTCTTCTGATGAGATAGAGGGCCCAAAGGTTATGATCTGTTACAGGTTTAAAGTTCAGGATGCAAATCCAGATCAAAGAGACTTTGAGGCCTTTCTCTAATACTCAACTGTGTACATTGGGAGAGAGCCCAGTGCCTTGTATGGCTGCAGGTTCAGCTCTCTTCCCTATTTAAAGGGCAGGAGAAGCAGGGTTGAGATGCAGATCCTGGATCCTGCCCAAGTCCTCCCTTAGGTTATTTGTGAAGGTCTCCCACCAACATGCAATCAAGGTGTTCTCTTAAAAAAATAATACATAATGCATATTCGCTCTGTGTGGTAATCTCCCACAGAATAGAGAAAATTCACTCTGAAAAAGCATGAAAGAGTTGAGATCGAGCTTCTAAAAGCTCCTGAAGTTTGCATCTCCCACGGTCCGTGCGCTCCTGAGAAGCGGACATCGCTATTTTGCAGATATGCATTAATAACAACGTCAAGAACTTGCTCTTAAGAGCTAAACTCCATTGTATTCAGACAAGAAGTGGTCCAGCTGCTCATAAAATTTCAGTTAGGTGAGGCCCTGTCAGAGGAGCAGTGACAGAAACAGTAGAATTTGATAGACAGAAATTAGTAGAATTCTAAAAGGTCTTGCTATTCAGACAAAAGCACAGCAGATTGAGGCTTTTCTAAGTCACTCCTTGCACAGCCAATAATGTCCTGCTCTTCCATTACTGAGTGTTTAAGTCACTTAAGCAGATCACTATATAAAAAAAAGAAAAAAGCCAAATATTTCACATGCCTGAACTGTTCTCGGGGCTAATGTCATGCAGGTTCCAACTGAATGAAGAATTCTGACTGACTACACTTCTAAATCACCCCTTGTCTTGCAGACCCTAGGTTACATTCAGAATCTTTATCAGGTTCTCCCATCCTCCTTCTAATAGTATTGGATTAGGTTTGACTCTGTTGGATTGACTGTGCTGTTATGTAATGCTATCCAGTGAAAATCAGGTCAAGTACCTTGTTAGGGCTTCCACTCTAAGTTTTCCTGCCAAGTTCTTTGCAACACTCTTTTTGGGTTTAAAGCCACATCTGTGTTACTACAACATGAGCTGAATTAGAGAGGAAGTGTAATGCCCAAGCAGGACCTGCTGGTAGTGGGGGCAAGCAACACTTGTTCAAGCTCAGAAGCTGATGTGGGATCATGGACAAGACCACTGAGAAGCCAAGCAGGGCATGGTACAGGCTCTGACCAGCTGTTAACCCCTTCCTTTCAGCTGGGCTGTGTGAAGGGCATCGCCTGCTGCACAACCTCTGGGATGTACAGCTGTGCTCCAGACAGCAGAGGAGGTGTTTCTTGTAAGGATGGAATGTGCAGATCTCAAACAATGTCTAATTCTGGATAAAGCAATCCAAGGCATTGCTCCCAGCCAGAAGAGGCTGCAGTTTGGTCCCAAGGTGGCCGTCAGAAAGCAATGACCTTGGAGTCCTCTGAGGGTGTGCCAGGGGTCACTAAGGGGAAACCCAGCCCAAGGGAAGGGTCAGGCAGTGTTAGTGGGGCAGAGCGGGAGCTGAAATTCCCATCAGAGGTGACCCAACAAGAATGACGTCACCTTTTCCTGGAAAATTTACAGGCAGGCAGGTGGAACTGCAGGGACATTTCAAATGCGAGTGGACAGCAATCAATCCTGGTCTCAAGACAAGTAAGATCTGCAGCTATGTGTGCATAGATTTTTTGTGCTCTGCACCATCCTGCACATGGGAGATGCTGCTGTGCAATCTGTGACCCTGAACAGTCCTGTTTCACCATGTCCTCCTTGCTGAGGGTTTAAACCTGAGCTCTGAGTCTGTGCACCAGGGAAAGACACACTTGTTCATGTTTCCTAGGCTGAATTAGAAAGGTTACATGGCTTGTCTGACCAATTACAACCACCCACCACAAACATTGAGCATTCACAGGCACACCGTGGGCAAACGACTTTGAAAAGTTAAACGCATTAATTTGCCATATTTCATTACCACCCAGAAGGAAACAGTCTCTTCACAAACATTCTACAAGCCATTAGAAGGCAGGTTTCTTAACTCTTCCTTGCAAATTCTCACTTATATTTAGCAGTCATTCCCATTAGTTACAGTTTTGAGAGAGAATGGGTTCATGATCCACAAAGAGCAGTTTCTATTCTCCACTCTCACCTAAAGGTATTATTTGATTATTAACTTGCTTGAACTACATTAGCTGGCAGGATGTGAGCTTTGCTTCCTTGTAGCATTTCCACTGCAGTTTCACTTGGGAGCTTTGTGTGTTTGTAGCTAGAGGATTCAAACTCTTTAATGTGTATTTGCAGTCCTAGCAGCTGAGTATCATTTCAGCCTCCCAGAGGAGAAGGAACACCTGCATTAAGGCTCAGTATCAGCATTTCACCTTCCTGATTGCACCAGCTCCAGCAAAAGCTGGAGTCTGGTCAGTGGAGAAGCCCTGTGAGGACACCATGCTCAACAGGGTGGCAGGGTCTCACTCTCAGCAGATAATCCCTTCATATCAGCTATCAGTTATCTTAGCAGTTTAAAAAGGCTCCTGAAGTTGGATGGCTCATTCCTCTACCAGTGAAAGCTCATTTATACACAACCCTCAGCTGTCACCTCATGGAGTCAGTGTTTTATCACTGCTATGATTTTTGTCCAGCCCACGAGGATTTCAGAATTGTTTGAAGGACTGAAGTGATCAGGGCGAACCAGGGAGTATCACATCAGTAATTTTGAATATTCCTCTTCATAAAGACTGGGGCCACTTGTGACTTACTGATATGAAGCAGTTCACATGATTATAAAGTGATAAATCTTTAGGGGAAAATGCAACTGGAACCTTTCAATTGATCATTATTTATTGTCCCTGCCAAATTCTAGTTCAGCACAATTTATATTTAGGTTCACAGCAACAAACTGGTCAGGCTCTCCATTTTTTAAAATCTAAAACCATGTCAAGAGAGATACTCCACAGTGGGAATATTTACACTACTATTATCACTGTTTCTAGTCCTTAATTAAATTGCAGACAAAACCCCTCAACCCATGAAATTATTATTTTTTTTTAATTCTATGAATTCTTTCTAGAAATTCTGAAGGAGTTATCATAAAAAGAGCCTTTTCTGAATTTCCTGGCTCAAAATTTGATGTTTGGTTAAGGATGATTAAACTATTCACTGTTTTAAAAAGAAAGAAACAAGAAATTCACAAGAGCATACAAGAACTTTCTCTCAAGCCATAATATATAATTTCTTTTAATTACACCAAATGCTAGTTTAAGTTAATTGAGTGTAATAGGCATCTCAGCTGAGTACTTTACAAAGATGACACCGTAGTTTATGAACTATCCACGTGCACAAATTAAAACACATATTTTTAAAGTCTATTAACACCACTACTTAGACCAGTGTTTCTGTTCCTTCCTCTTCTCCAGGAAAGCTTTGCTAGGCACCCTTCCATTTCTCAGCCTCTCCCCACTGCTCCCCCTCCCTTCTCCTTGATTTTTGAACAAGCCTGGCAGTGGGGACCATTTCTGCAAACTGCTGCAGAGGCAGCTTCCTCCAGCAGAGCTGAGCAGCCACAGAGATCACCAACGCTGCTCATGGCCTTTAAGTCAGGGCCTGATTATTGGGGGTTGCCATTCAAGAAATGTCCCATGAAACCTGACAAATGGTGCCTTGAGTTTTCAGCAAGAGGCTGCACCTGAGTCATCTGTGATGCTTGTCTTACCACTTCTGCATTTCCCTTGGCTTTTTCAGGAGTGTGCTAGCTAATGCTTTTTGGCTGTCATATCAGTTTTTTTCTTTCTGGCTTTTATATTGAGGCCATCTTGGTTATTCAGAACACCATGAGGTGTTTTCCTATAAGGAAAAGAATTAAATGCATAAAAGAGGATAAACCAGTCTTAATTTATTTCCTGCAGACAATGTTTTTAGACTTGGGTTCTACACCTAATCTCAAAAAAGTCTGTGTTTGGTTGGCTAAATTGAAATATGGTGTCTTACATGAATACTTATAGGTGTCACTCTTTTCAATGGGAGTGACAATACATCTGACAATAGATTTTGCCATCCAACTTTAGGAGCTCAGATTGAGAATTTGGTCCTAATATTTGCTGCAACCTTAGATTTGGATCCAATCCACCTGACAGTGTCCCTTTAAACAGGAGCTTCCCCACAGCTGCATTCTCTGATTCTGAGATGTTTTAGGATGCTTTTCATTTACTACAATTTCTGAAGGTCAGTGCGTACACATTTTAAGACACAGTGATTAGACAGTGTATGGAACTACTTGGCAGTATTTAGCTGGTACAGTTTCTTGTGGAAACAACAGAATTCCAAAATACACCACACTGAATGCTTATGGGTTATTACAAGCAAAAATCCCAAGACACCGGGAATTAAAAAGCGGAGTTCAACAAAGGAACACTGATATCGTCGGTTGATATGAACAAAGTTGTGCCAAGTCTTCCTTCTTTGCTTTTTCAAGTGGAGAAATAAACTGGGAAATGAAGCAGAAGGAAAGAAAAAGAATTAAAAAGACAAAACCCAGGAGTTATGACAGAGTTACTGTTGGCTCTGTTTGTCTGCACCTACAGCCACCCCTTGTGGAGGACATGATCTTGTTCCCACTCCAATCACAGACTGGAAAAGTCCTGCAAGCCTTGTCTAACAGCACTTGGATGCTCGGTGTCTATAGGATTTAAACACACATTTGAGAGCTACTGTAAATAAATACAGCATTGATTTAAATACACAAGGTCCTTCCTGAAGCTGCAACCTTTAGGCACTTTTCACAGAATAATCAAATAGACTGGAAAAATAATTTGAGCAACAGGTACACTTGAATCTCACTGATCTGCTGCTAGATCTCACTGTGGTGAGCCATGGCCTGGGTTGAACAATATCACACTCAAATTTGTGATTAAATACATGTCAAAACTGCAATGTTTGGGTTTTTTTTTTTTTTTTTTTTTAACTTACCAGGACAGGCATTCAACATTTTAAAGCAGGAGTGAAACAATGTTCTTACTTCCATATGCTTCAGCCTAACATACAACATGCAGAAGTTACAAGCTGTGGTGACCACTTTCTACTTTCTTGTTAAGACTCACATAATGCTCAATGAGGAATGTATACCCAGCAATTATTCCAATGGCTGCACATCTTCTTTTGCCTAGCTGCTGCACTAGATTGCAGAGCAAGGATCAGTCTTCCCCCAGTCAATACAGTTAATTAATATCTAACCATTTCTCACTGTTGCTGTATCAGTGTTACGAAACCCTGGAATTATTCTGGGTCACTCTGGTGCCAGCATTCATAAGGCTAATAAACTGTCACATGTATCTCATTCCATTTAGTCATGTTTACAGGTGATCCTGTAAGCCTCCTTTACAGGAGCAAGAGAGGAAAATGGAAACATGCTGAATATCAGGCATGTAACTTGAGAGCTGGGAATTAACTCACATCCACAATCTGGCCTTTGGTGAATCTCTTCTGGGTTACCACCTGCATTGTGTATCTGAAGCAATCTCCCTTTCAGGAGTTAATGCCATATTACAGTTATGTCACCTAACAGCTGTTGCTAGCACAGGGTTACATAAATGAAATGTTCAGTTCCTGTCATTACAAGGTCCCTGAGTCCCAACCAGCATGAATGCTATTATTCATTCATAGCTAACTTCCCTGCAACAACTGCGTGGAATGAAATGATCTTTTGAGAAAATAAATCAGTGAGACTTTTGGCCACCTTTGAACAACATTTGGGCACTTAAGGTGCAAAAGGATCTTCAGAAACACTGACATCTCAAATTGCAGCTGATATGGCAGAAACAAGGCACCTACACATTTCTAAAAAATTCATCAGATGCCTGTTTGCCTGTGTGCCTTCACCCTCTTTTTATAGGCATGAAGTATTTCAAGAATTTCTTAGTTGAAAACACTAGGACTGTGTCACTCATCATAATGAAAGGAAGATCTCCGTGACAGCATAAAAATTGATTTAAAACATAAAAAATGAGAGCTTTTAATCCTAGGGAAAGTTATGTAACATGCTAATGTAAAAAACATTAAATGTCAACAAATTCTGCCAATATGTGTCCAGGGAGTTTGCAGTAATTCTCACAATAAAAGCATAACACTAGAAGGGAAATTTCACAAGTTAATCGGTTTTAATATTTTATATCCATTTTTTGTTGCTTTGGTTTTTAATGTATCAGCCATCCTTAAGTCACAACCTACTGAGATCATAAATAAAAGAGAAAATGAATTACTCACTTATAATTATAATGAGAATGACTGCGCATACTACACCAAGGATGATCATCATCTATAAAAAGAAAGTTATAAGAAAGAAAAAGAGAAAGTCAGGTTTTCATATGAAAGGAATTAACCCCTCCATTTTTTTGCTTTTACTTAGTGACTCATTCCTCATATTTTTAACTCTTGTAAAGACTCACAACAGACTTGTTAAGGCCCCAAATTGGGTGTTGGTTTTAAAATCAACAGTGGACACATAGCCTCTTGTCAAAGCTGGCCAGTCCTCATCCATCAGCTAAAGATGCAGTGACCAACCTCAACCATTCCCAGCAGCAAAGAAAAACTCAATTTCCAAAGTAAAACAGCTCCAGTGGCTGGGTTCAGTGGCCATGCACCCCTTCATTCCAGAGTCACCTCATCCCTTTTCCCCATGCTCCTGAAGGCAGCTGGAGATGTCTAAAGCCCAGCAGCAGTTTGTGCTGCTGAAGCCCATGCTAGCCACAGCAGTAGCCACAGCAGTTGGCAGCACGTTTTCCTGGAAACAGCTGAGTGCAAAGCAGGAGCTGCTTCCCCAGGAAGAGCAGAGCAGAGCAGAGCAGGGGCAGCTCTGTGCACAGCCCACACCTGCACAGAGCAGCCTCACACACCTCTCCTGGGCTCTGAAAAGCTGGAAGCTAACGAGCTCTCCAGGGATGCTGCAGGCCAGTTGCCATCATTTCCCCAGTGGGTAAAATGACTGAAAAACAACAAACATGGGCATGTCAAATCAAGGCCTTCATTCCTCCTGCGGGAGGACAGAGCCAGCCGTTGGCTTGCAGGAGATTTTTAAAAAAACTTCCTTCATCTCTTCCCAGAGGTTGGGAGCCAGAGGAATGGCAGGGAGATTGTTTGTCAGGACAAATCAAGAAGGGACAATGAGGAAAGGAGAATGAGGGTAGGTTTGAAGGTCAGGTCACTGTGGTGACTGCAGTCACATGGGGCACCCTGACTCAAAATCTGTGCTTGTAGCTCCCCAAAGCCCTGCTTCCTGCACTTCTGCCATATCAGCTGGGCAGCAGCTAGAAGAGGCACAGAGGACCTGCTCAGATGAATTTCTAACCTAGATCTTCTTATTTCTAGAGTGTTTGTACATGTGGTTTACCCAGAATATTTTGTCTTGCTTTACATTTCATGGTGCTGTGGATTGAAGACAACAGGCCAGCAAGGGATACATGTGGGATTCTCCCTTGGGAACAGCTGGTTTTATATGTGGACATAAGTAGCCAGCAGGAAAGCTGGTATTGGGAAATGGAAATGAAATTGAACTTTTGGCACAGTGTTCATGGTGGTGGTGCACAAGTAGGAAAGCAAAGACATGAATCTTAGAAGAGTAAGAGGAGATGAAGTTTTTGGATCCAAATTCCACAAATACTGGAGGAGATCTGAAAAAGGAGAGTGAGGTTCCCTCTGCTCCTGGGAAAGCATTAGAGAAGGTAGCTGGTTGATGAAAGTTCTGCTTTAGCCAAACCAGCCCCTCTTTATAAGAGACTGTCATTGCCTCCCTTCTCACAGCAGTTTGTAGAATCCAGTTTTGGGTATTTTTTTTATGGTTTACCATCCTGAAGAAAAATCAAATCAATAATGATCCCCACAAGGAAAAAGCTTCTTTTCTCCCACTGCTAGAATTAACTGTACCTGATGAGGTTTTGTGTGTCCCACAGAGAACTGATGTGAATTGACATGAAATGTTTTCCCATCCCTATTTGAAGGCACTAGGGAAGTATCAAGAATTGTATCCACATTTTATATACTGCAGAATATATGGGTTCTGGTAAAGACCAAAGTTGCTTGAGTTCTGGAGCCTCAAGGTCAATGCACCTCTTTCTCACCTTGAGGAGAAGAGATGACTCAGAGGTGCCATTCTGCAGGCAAAGTCCCACTAAATGTAATGAAGCAATTCCCAACAAGGATTTCTATTCCTTACCTTGCAATTTTTCCACCAGTATTTCCTCTTCAGTTTGGCTGCACTGGTCTCAAACTGTGAGGCTCCTGCTTGCAATGCATCTGCCCGGTTGTCGAGCTCTGACAGCTTCTGGTCCCTCTCCAGCACCTTGTCCACGTTCATTCTCATGATGTCCACCACCTGGGAAGGCACAGACACCTCTGACACTCCTCCCCAGGCACGCTGGGGGCACCCATCTGTTCACACCCTGGAATGTCACACCCCATCCTAAAGCCAGTGTGATATGGGATGTGTGATGGGATTCCCTGGGCAGTGCCCCAAATCCCAGCCCGTGGGAACACACTCAGTGAGCTACACAGTGCTGGGTGCCCTTTAAGGTAGAAAATAGACACCGTGAAATACCAGAGTTTCATTAAATGCTTTGACTTTTTTTATAGTGACACAAAAACCTGATGAAGATCTCTATACCACACTTTGACAAAACTAAGAACAAGCCATTCTCTTCCTTGTACATTTAATACCTTCCTTACCTGAGGCAGAGAAATCAGCTAGGTAAAGGCCACTCTAAAGGGAACTGTATGCATTTCCTTATCAGAGAATTTTCTCATTCTGCAGATCTTTTGGGCAAGATGACTCCTCAGCCATGATTTGAAGTCCTGCTTGAAAGTGGAGGAGGAGAACGTTTTACCTGAGCTCAGGCACCTTATTGCACAGCCAGCACACAACAGGCAAGGCTGTTCATGCATTTGTTTTATACATTGGGTAAGGTGAAAATCCTCTCCTAGCAAGCCAATAACTAAATGGAAATGCTGTAGAAATTCGCCACTAACGCAAATGTCAGACAGTGTCACAACCTCAGTAAAGTTGTGTCCAGCTTTTCTAGCAGTGGGTGAGGATGGTGGCCTGTTCAATCTTACACTCTATAATAAGGAATTCCATGCTATACATATTTAATAAAACTTAAATATTTCTTGTATAAATCCAGAATTATTTAAAGGATACATTATTCAAATACAGTGAGATTAAATTAGTAGTGAAAGAATCTTTAATAGGACTGGCAGGAGGTCTCAAAAAATTTGTTTCCCTTTTCTACCAAGCTTAAACCAAAATGAAATATTTTGGTCAAGCTGAATTTTCTTACTTATTTTTCCAGACCAAGCACTTAATTTCATATAAAACAATAATAACATTTTAAAGTATTGGTTTCTCAGCTAGTATTTAGTAGCATTGTCTCTACAATTATTTGTAGTGAAAATATTAAACCATTTAAAAATGCTGAAACAAAACACTCTGCTATTTCCTACCCATTCTCTCAGCATTTTGGAATTTTTTTTTTTTTTTTTTGGGGGGGGGGGGGGGGGGG
>VRYO01000710.1:3079633-3094330 GCA_009812075.1 Sialia sialis
GGGTTTTTGTTTGTTTGTGGGGATTTTGGGGGGTTATATGTTTTGGGAGTTTGGCTTTTGGGTTTGGGTTGTTTGGTTTTGGTTTTGCTTTTTGTTTGTTTGTTTCTCCAGAACTATTTATTGAATCTAGCCTGGCTGCAGTGAACACTTGTGCAGGCAAGATTTCATTTTTGTTAAATAAATAAATGTTTGCCTGGGCTTTAGAAAACAAACTCTACAAGGTCTGGAGGAATCAGGTGGGAAAACCGAAGGGAGGAATATCTGAAATACTCTGTGGCCATTGGTGCAGCATTAAAAACATCATTGATTTCGTGCAGACCCGAGGTTTGCTGCGCTGCTTTCCAGGGGATCTGCTGCCACCTGCGGGTGATGTCCCCAGCCGGCAGGGAAAGAAAAGAGCCGGGAAACACCGGGGAGAAAGGGCAAAGCATTCTATTCTATTCTATTCTATTCTATTCTATTCTATTCTATTCTATTCTATTCTATTCTATTCTATTCTATTCTATTCTATTCTATTCTATATTATAAATATATGATGTATCTATTATACTATATAAATATATTATATTTCTATTAGATAAAAGATAAATATATGTTATAATTTATATTATAATTTATATTTATTTATATCTAATAAGTATCTTTGTGGTGCTGATGCCGTAGGATTTTAGCTTTTCTATTTTTCAGATCCTGTAGTATTTTAGTGTGTAACTCTAAAACTCCATAACCTGTCAGCTACTGTTCTCCTGTTGTATTCAGACAATTCCTCTCTGGGCCTGAAATCCAGGGACACCCTACAGCCTCAGGGCCCAAAAAGTACAAACAAAAGTGAATTGGGGGGAGCAAACTGGGGGTAAATGGCTTCCTTACCTGAAGCTGGAATTGGAGGATTAACCCCTGCTGTGTGAATGGACCAAACTTAGATCTGTCTGAAAAACTTATGACCATTGTCCATTCTGGGTGTAGCCTCTGAGGCTTCTGACTGCCCCAGGTGTGTCTATTGAAGGCCTTTAATAAATCCTCACTTTATTCTCTTAACCTTGTCCAGCCTCTGCTCCAGGTACCACCCCAAGGCATCAGTACAACAATTTATCAAGGTGAATGCACAGGCATGGTAGATCATGTATATAAATTTGTAGACCTTGCAAATTAGCATATCTAACAAAGATGCCTCAATGAGAAGCTTAAATGAATGGTGCAGCATCTCCCTGTTCTAAAGTATCCCCCCCAGATGGGCCTAATTTTAATTTGCAGGAGATGCTTTAGATGTGGTAGCTCAAGACAGCACAAGGCTTTCTGGTCCACAGCTGTAAGGTAAGGATTTTAAGATGTCTGGTCTTCTGGCCCAGCAAAATACCAGGACTTTGTTAAGAGTTAAAAAAATTACAAATATGCATGATAAGGGTATTGAGAATACATAAAAGGTATATAAAAATAAAAGGTAAAAAAAATCATCATGGCATCACCACACTGGACCCCTTGGTGTTACAAACCAGTATCACCCCAGCAAGCTCAGTGCTGGAAGTGCCAGTTTGCCTCCTGTAGCTATTCTTATATTGTGATTTCCTTGATAAAAAGGACCTGCTGACCACGTGCTAACAACTCCAAATCTGTGAAAACTTCTTCACTGAAAGAGTGATTGTGTGCTGGAATCATCTGCCCAGGGAGGGGGTGGAGTCACCATCCTTGGACAAGTTTAAAAAAAGCCCGGACGTGGCGCTCAGTGCCATGGTTTGGCTGATGAGAAGGTGTTAGGTTATAGGTTGGACCCTTTTGAGATGATCTCAAAAGGTCTTTTCCAATCTAGTTCATTCTGTGATTCTGTGCTTCTGTATCAGCTGCAGCTTTTCTCTCAAATGGAAGGCAAAACCCCCATGAGTCCTGAATTTCACCCACATGAACGTCAAATCCAAGAGCTACTCATTGTCCCCTCATATTGGGCAAGAGTGACTGCCAAAATTATGTCATCATCTCCATGAAAAGACAGAATTTCATGGGTCTGAGTGAAAAGAGTCAGAACGCAGAGTATCTTAAACACAAAGCAGGGTTTCACTATCCTCACTGATGCCATCTCTATCGAAGAGCCCTATGCATCTGACAGACATCACTCATTTTAAGAGAAAGTTTTTATCATCTTTTATGGACAGTTACTTTTGCTGTCATTCACATAAACAATTACAGGACCATTGTGTTCAGGACAAGAAGTTATTATTGTCCATTATTCTGACCAAAGACAAAAACTAAAATGTGACATTCCTTTCCCCACTGGAAGAGGAAATAAAGAGATAAAGAGAGAACCTAGTCTAGACATTCCTGCAGGCATTTCTGCAGCCAGAAGGATGTTGTGAACACATCTGAGCACCAACAATGGGGAAACTAGGAAGTCACTGTTCCAGATTTTCAACAAAGAAAGGCTTCTCAAAATGACAAAGCCCATTTTGATAGGTGCATTTAACTCATTTAAGAAATGCATTTGAGTTGGATATTTTGAGGTCTTCTCTATTATCTCTAAAGCGTGCCCAAAGCTTTTGAAAACAGAGGCCTTTATGCATGCAAGTACATCTTTTCTAATGTGTATTTTATCAAATTGGCATTTAAGAACCACACAAGCTCTGTGCACTTCACCACAGACAGTAAGCAATGAGTTACTTCAGCCTTTGGAGGGGTTTTACAGTGCTGTTTCCTTAAACCCAGCGCACAAATGCATAGAGCAGGTGTGTGAGGATGCTACAGCTGCTGTCCCTCGTGAACACTCAGGGACTGCACCCCTGAGCAGTGGGGTGCTCGCTGGTCCCATTCCCAGAGCAGCTGCATGGATACTGGCATTACAGCCAAGACAAGACCCAAGGATCCAAGCTGGAACAGGCTCATGGTCTCCTCCAAGATCGAGAAAAGGAGTGGGGATTTTTTAAAGACGCTGTTATGACATCATGTGTGGGTGGCTTTCTTTGGGAATAAATTGTGATGATCAATAGAGCTCTTGCTAATGAACACCGCCCTCAGGGCTCAATTCTGACGGTCTTAATCTATCCATGAGCAGCTGATGGCCTGTCCCTGTGAAACAGTCTGTGAAATTAGCACCTAACCTTTAGGAGTGCAGGAACACACTACAAGAGCTGCTTCCACTATGACATTTCCTCCTAACCAGACTGGGAGGAATTCCTGACTTGGCACCAATGCCCACATTTAATCTGCAGAACTGCTGCTGGTACAGGGATGTTTATATTCAGGATGTCTCTTGCACTGTCTGCCTCCTTTGATAAATCTCATTTCCTTCAGATGAGTAGGAGCTGCACAAGGGAGGGAACTGCCCACAGCAGCACCCTTGTTCTGGAGCCACTTACCTCGTCCACCTGGGCTTGTGTCTGCTGCAGCCTCTTGTTGCTGGACACATTGGTGGCAGGAGGGGGCCCTGCAGCCCCTGCAGCACTGCTGGCACCCTGGGCAGAAGCTGGAACAGACCTAGAGCAAAACCAGAGAACCTACATGACCAAACCATCTTTACTTGCTCACTACCCCTTTTCTGGAACTGTAAAAAGGACCCATCTCTTCGAAGAACTTTTGAAGTTTCAAAGCATCTTCTTGTTCTCCTTCTTCAGAGAGCTTTTCCATTGTTTCAATCCATGTTTTCCATTCCTGGATCACAACCCTATCATTACATTCCATCTCAGTTTTTACCACAATCAGTTTTTACACTATTTCTTGATGGGGCTTTATCAAACTTTTCCACTTCCCTTGCTGCTTTTTTGAAGAGTAAACAATTCAGATTATCTACCCTAAGTTCGGCCAATGGCCAAACTGATCACAGGTCTGACTGGCAGGGCAGAGTTTATGTGCACTAAGGAAACACACTCTGCTCTGGAGACTTTGTGTTAATGAAGTAAGAGACGGGCTGTGACCCTGTCTTCCCTCTCAATGTGCTGAGTGCTCCTCTCTTTGGACTTCACCAAACAAAGATAAACAGAAGGAAACAAACAGAAACAGGAGGAGATCACATCCCTCACAAACAGGAGAGGAGAAAGAAACAGAGGATGTAATGGGGTGAGAATTGTACACAGCCTGGGGTCAGTCATTCCTGGCATGCAGCAATGCTGACCCTCCCCTGCCTGGGCACCAAACACCCCCAGAGCAGCTTCAGCACATGCACAGCCTCTGGAGGAGAATCTGCAGCACTGATCTTCTGTTCAGCAGCTTTTAACACTGGCATTCTCCAGTTTACTCTACAACAAAGGACACAGCAAAGCATCCTGAGAATCCAACAACAGGTCTGGTCTGTCTCAGAGTATGAGTTTGTGCAGACAAATCATCCCCCCAGCCTGGGCAGGGTCCCTGAACTCAGCCAGCCATCCTGCACAGCCAAGCTCTAAGCTGGGAAACCTTGCCTCTTCTTTCAAGGGACCCCTCTCACTCCTTCCCTCAGGCAAATAAAACCTTTCCTGAGGAAATCCCTGAGCATGTGAACTGAAAAATATCACAAATCCCACTCATGCATTACCAATGCCTTCCCACAGTGACAGACTGAGAGAACACAGTGTTTCTCTGTGAATCATTCCCTTCTACATCCTGGGGTCTGATTAATGCTGCTGGAATTATGGCCTCATTAATACACTGTCAAAACAGTGCCTGGGGGCACTAAAGTTAGCTCCCCAAAGGTACCTTCAGCTGCAAAATTCAGTTTGACAGTATTGCCTGAGGGCTGAGGTAGCAATGACCCTCAGGAGCTCCCAGAGGTGGAGCAGCTGTTTGCAGACCTGCTGTACTCAGGCTTTTTAGCTGGGGCTGAGAATGTCATCTGGAGCTAAAAGAGAAAGAATTGAGCAGTGCACTTCTTGCTCATCCTTTGAGGACCTCACAGCCACTCCCCAAAACACCAAAACAGATGCTGCTGCCACCTGCAAGGGAATCACTCCATCCATTGCCATGGGCCAGCATCCCAACAGGATTTATTCTGAGTTGTCACAAAGGATCAAAGCCTGCCTATAATGTACATCACACATAACACAAAACAGGATCTCCCTGGAGCATCAACAGCCTCAAAGGGCAATCCTGCTACAACAACAGAGCTAAAATTGAAATAGTAAAATCTCTGTGTAGTTAAGGAAGTAAATAGGCATTTTCCCAATCAACACAAGCAGATTTTTTCCTGTGGAAACACTGTGTCACTACTACAAACGTCAAAGGAGCTCCTCTCTCGAGCCGTGCACTGTTGGAATCTCAGAGACTACAGAAGAAGAGTATGTAAGAAGAGGTTTTCCCTGCCACATGTTTTGCTGTAAGCAGAGCTTATAAATTCAGTGATGTTCTTGGTCAGAGCTACAAGATAACTCCAAAGCTTGGAGCTCTGCCATGTACCTTTTCTGCCTAGTGATGCTCTTCTTTTTTTTGCACCTCCCAAGCGGTCCTCAAAATGACTTGACATACAGTAGATACTCTCAAGGTTGTTCTCTTCCAGCATTCTTGCTTCCATCTAGTTTGGTTTCAACTGCATTTTCTGGGGTTTTTCTGCTCCCTGCACAAGGGGGGCAATGATGGGAAGAATGGGTGTTTTTACAGTTGCCCTGATGATCCAGCATGAGTTACTGCAACCACAAAGAGAGATGGCAATCTTTTTGCTAAGGCACAGCAAGCTCATAAGCCATATATGCATCTTAATTAATTACCTAAAATCTAGTCCAAGTTTTCTGATAAAGAAGGGAACTGAAGGCCTCCATCACTTGCAAGCATAGACATTCTCAGCAATATCATAGAGCAAAAACTCCAGAATTAAAGTCCAGCCTACATTTACATAAGTCTTCCTGCATTTATGTAATTCTTCTATTATTGCCTCTGTACCATGTCATATCAGCTTATAATTTCTCAGAAGCATTATTCAAATAAATTTATGCAAAAATATTAGCACTGTGTTGTAGAAGCATCCTTTTGAAATACATGAAGCATCACATCTTTTAAGTATAATTTCTCATGGTCTAGCACGATTTTGGGGAGCTACAAAAGAATGCAAAATCCATGAAAAAGCTCCATCACTAGGCCCTTAGCCATCAGACTTGTATAATTCTTTTAGGAAAAGGAAAAGAATTACCCTTGGTGCTGAGACCTGCCATTCCCAAGAACAAGTCAAACTAATTTTGAAAGAGGAATGAAATTCTGTTATTTTGATGAAAAAGGTATGAATCCTATCCAGTGCTCTTGAATGGCAGCCACTGTGTGACATCAGAGCACAGGCACATTTGGATCAGTCAGCACACCCAAGAGACTGAGAGCAGTGCAGGCTCTGGCTGCAGCCACCTTGCAAGGAACGTTCAGCACTTTCTGAGTGACTCAGCACAATGGTCTCAGACATTCTCACTTCTTCCACTTGGGCCTGAAAGTGGTAGGTCAAATTCATGACTAAGAGATTTGTCATCTCGCCGAGATGTTTGGGAAGCAACTCACTATTTAGATCTGACAGTCAAAGGCAGCTGCCACTCAATTAAAAGATATTCAGTGTTACTGTTTTGCATTTCAGCACTGGCTGAAAAAAACATTAAGGATGATTGTGTATCTAATATTTTGGGAAACCATCTGACACACACTTTCATTTTTGTTCAAATGTGTGAGCTACACAGCAGAATTTTTTCACTTAGTCAGGCTAGGGGAGGGAGATGAACGATGCAAACACCAGGAGGATGCCAGGCCACCACTGTGTCTTGGTACAGTTTACATGAGGACCTCCAAGGCTGCTTTCAGCATCTTCTTTTATCCATCCAAAGTGCTTTTTAAAACCTCCAACCACAGGACCTAATCCCTTCAAAGTCTTAATCCTAACAACACTCTACTAAGCTAAGGAAAAGCTGTTATCCCTACATATGGCTGGGAACAGATGCAGGGAGATGAAGGTACTTCTCCAAGCACAAAAATTCTGTGGCAGAGCAGCCCAGCACTCTTCACTGCTCTCCTTCTGCTCCTCTCCAACTCTGACAGGAGTCAAAGCCCACAACCTATTTCTGACACCAGGAGTTATTTTCTACCCCTCAGACTTAAAGAGTGAGAAACACAGCTGAAGCTGATAGCACAGGCAAAGTGAGAATCACATCACACAGCTTTAGAGGTGTCAGCTGGCAGAGCCCAGGGGAGGGGCAGTGAAATTTCATCAATTAATGATCCCTACGAAAAATGAAATGAAGCAGGCAATTTTTGAAGAACCCCAGTCTGAGTCCTCTTTCCTCAAACCCTTTCCCTATGGCTCAAATAAAATAAAATTACACTGCCTCTCTTATCTTTTTATTTTTTTTTTTTATTTTTTTTTTTTTTTTTATTGTTTAGGTATTGTATTAGAGTAGTACATATTTACTGTTGTAACTTACATATATTTAAGAAGACACTTTTTCCATGTGGAACCCTTCAAAAGGAACCCACCCATTTGGGCTTCATTGTGGAATTAGAGTCTGACAGTCTGTGGTTTCAAAGGCATTTGAAAAATACACCACAAACACTCCTTTATTTAACTGTAAAATAAATCAGAACACTTCCATAGCTTTGTACTCTTGAGATTTAACTCTAAAACAATTATTAGAATTAGCAACAAATGCAAATTTATGCACTACTCCAGTGGCTATGCATGTCACTGAAGATTCTGGCCCAAGGAGTAGCTGCAGAAAAAAACCCCATCTCACAATCCCTAGAGCAGAGAACGTTCATCTGTGAATTGAGATGCACTGGAAAGCTTTGAGGCACGAGGATCTCTAAGGAAATAAAGGAGTTCTATAGCCCTGGGGGTTTGCTGTTAGTTTTGGACTTGCTTTGTTTATTCCTATGCAGCTAAACCAATTTTTTCCAGCTTGCAGAGAGGGACTTTTACTGACACTACTTTGAGTCTTCTGCGTTCTAGAGGAATTTGCAGGTTTCCAGCTTTGTGTTCATCAGATGCTACCACATGGGATTTTTATTTTAAACAAGGTCAGTTTTCCCAAGACTAGCTAAAAAAGCTTTCTTACCAATCAGCGTGGCTATGTGAGGTTTGACAGAACCCTAACAAAATCCAGTCTGATAAAACAGAGCAGGCTAAAATTCTGTGCTCGTCTATTCACGTGTCACCTCTCAAAGAAACTGATATTTAAACTCCTTATGATTCTGAGCCTTTCAGACTCAAATCCTTAAGTGCACAAACTTAACAACAGCATGGACCTACCACAGCTGTGGGTGGACAGATGTGTTTCTCTTTGTGCCCAGGAAAGAGACATTCATCCCAACACCTCCTACCAAATTTTTTGATTTTCCCATAGTGTAATGGGATAGTGTCAAATGGGAGGTCCTGTTACTCCTTGAAAACCACACACCAGTTCTGTCAGGAGAGGTGCAGAGAAACTTCTAGCACCTCCATAAAATTAAGTGTTCTTCAGGTTCTCATTCTTCTTCCGAGTAGGTAATGATGTTCTCTGCCTGCAGGGTGAGAGGACTCTCCAAAAGACAGCCCTGGCTAGAGACCATGGCCTCCCACTTCTGAGATGCTCTCAGTAGGGTTATTTGCTTTTCAGTTCACCTGCCCACTAATTGTACATATTTCAGATTTCTAGCTCATATTTCCCCCTCCAGTTATTAGCCAGTCAATTTTAGTAGGCTGGGTTTATCCTTGTTTTCATTCTACTAATCTCACTTCTGCAGGGGAACAAAAGAAAGCTGCTCAATGGGAGCAGAGAAAGCCCTGATACCATAAAGCTGGTTAGGCTGAGGAGATGAGGAGCTGATTGCCAGAGGAGCATCGCTGCTGGGCTAGTGGACATTTGCACACTGTGGCTGGAGGGATTGTCAGACTGCACAAAGATGTTTTCAGCCCTCTGAGACCTCACACAGGGAGTGGAATCAGCTCCCAACAAGAGCAAACAAGCTTCCCTCACTTCCAAGGGAAGCAGCACTGCTTAAACAGATGTTGCTCCTCATTGTGCTTTTTTCTATCTGAGCCCTTTAGCATTCAGTAAAAATATGACTATTGACAGGTAAATGGCTACAGACTTAAACTTAGATACTTCCATTCCAGGACTATCAAATTTCAAATTAATCCTCGTGCTGTTTGTAGTAACTGTGTAATGAGTAATAATGAATCAATGGCAGAACAAAACCCCACGTATAAAAGGAATTAGTATTTGAGATGTCTTCATTTCATGAAGAAAGTTCTGCTTTGAAAACAGCTCTGTTCTCAAATGTGCTTTTCATGTATTACCAACAATATTCTACAAGGACTCTCCCTTATTACCAAATATTTACTCTGATCACCAGCCAAAGGATAATACTCTGCATTTAACATCCTGGGAACACATTTAATTAAATATTCCCACTAGTTTATTATGACTGCATTAACCATCTGGTGTGCTAAATATGCACACAGAGGAAAAGGAGAGGAATCCTAAGACATCATCTTTAATTTGATCAACATTTGTTAAGTTAGTAATGACCAATTGATTTATCTTCTCCAGTACCTTCAATTCAAGCCAAATGAATGTTGCTCACTAACTTTAAGGATTAGAGGCAAATCTAATCTACAGTGGTATTTTTAAGAACATTCTTTCATCATTTCAAGCCCTTCGATTTACAAACCTGCACCTTGAAAATCTTTTCATAAACACAGTTTACCATCTGTGTTACGACTGTGAGGTTCTTGCATTTCCTTTCCTACCAAGAACAGAGAAATATTTTTATTTGTCACATCTTCATTTTCAACATTTATAATGTATTCATTTAGAAACTTTTTCATTTCTGGGCACTTTACTGCTGGATACAATAACAAGGTGGATCTGAATCTCTGCCCACATTGTTCAGCAGTACAGAATTAATGCAGGCTACTGGAGGGGAACTTTAAGCCATGCCTTTAAATCCCACTCCACCAGTCTCATCTTCACATCTGCAAATTTATGTACTTAAATGCAGAGCAGTGAAAAAACCCAAACCAGCCCTAAAGCAAATCCTCTTTTTGAGGTAATTTCCACAGACACACCTGTGACTTCAGCCAATTTTAGTCCCATACTATGTGTTTTTTCTTAGAAAAGAGTTAATTCTCATTTGCTGATATGAAACAAATTGTAATCTTTATACTAAATGAGATGTATTTTCATTAGGGAAATAAAGCAAATACAGGTGCAAGCAATAGTAAAAAAACCCTTCGTTTTCATATTTATACAGATATTAACTTTATATTTAAAAAAAGACAAATGTAATTAATTGTTCTCTCTGGTTTTGCCTGTTTAAATTAATAATTTGCTTAATTTGCATCAGGCTGCTTTCAGATAGAAATTAGTAAAATATATGGAAAATCATTTATGTGATATGTTCATAATAGTTAATAACTAAAATCTATTTTCAGTGCAATGTCTACACAGAAAAACACCAGAACATGTATTGCACTAAAGACAGTTTTCAGAAGGAAGTGTTACCTCTAGTTCCCAGGTAGTACTGATTGCACCTTCTACTAATTCTTACAAGATTTCAGAACTGGCAGGTTTCAGGCTCCTGTAATAATTTCTCTTCACCATATGAAAGAACACAAACTTCTTTTTTTTCCCTTTTTAATTTTTTTGATGCTTTTAATTTGGCTAACCTCGAGTTATCTGGGTTATGATGTGGGCTAAAGGCAATAAAACTGAACAAAGATCAAGTCTGTGATCTAATTTTCTCTCAAAATGGTTACTATTTCAAGCCCTTCAATACAGATGAA
Organism: Sialia sialis; assembly: GCA_009812075.1. Lineage (NCBI taxonomy): Eukaryota > Metazoa > Chordata > Aves > Passeriformes > Turdidae > Sialia > Sialia sialis. Next base: position 3,090,318 of record VRYO01000710.1, read on the forward strand.
ATCCAGTGTATGTAAATGAACACACTGTTACAAAAAAACCCCCAGAATTTTACTTTACAAAAGTTCCCTGTGCTCCATTAGCCCCATCAGTTCTTGTGTTAATGTGGTTCATCCAGGAGTGGTCCAAATCCCTGAGAGCTCGTGGTTTTGCAAGGTGCATTGGCAGCACCTTTGGTATTTCAGTACCTTCAGTTGTCTCAGCTCTGTCCTGCACATTGAGGTTTCACAGCTGGAAAAATAACACAAAGTCTGGCCATCACAGGAAGATGTGCACTTTTCTGCCCAGTAAAGGAATTTTCATTTATGAATAGCAAAGTGCTTTTACTGGGCATAAGACACAGCCCCCTTCAGCTACAGAGACAAAAGCCCAGCAAACCAAAACAAAGCAGAGATTCAGCAGAGAAATCAAATCCTGGGTAACACAAAGCCTTTATTTTTCTTGCCCTAAGTTACCGATGTGAAAAAAGAAAAAGCTGATTGCAAACACATAAGGCTGGGTTAAAGCATAAATCACCCCAGTACAGCAGTAGAGGAAGCCTAACAGAACTAAGCTTTGCTCAGTGACTTGCTGAGGTACATCTGAAACAAAGCAAGAATAAAACAATCAGTGAGTCACTGTCATTGCTGCCATTTCTTATTGGAAGCTAAGAAATGCAATCTGCCTTGATAACAACAAACTATAGGGCAAAGACATAAATAGCAAACGTTGCCAGAGAAACGTTTCCAAAGCCCAGGACTCTAAAGCTGGAGCAGATTTGAGGAAGCCCAGTGAGGTTAAACACGCTGCTCTGCCAGACATCCCAGACTCAACACCTGGGAGGAGAAGCTCCACAATGATCCCTAAGGACACAGCTCACTGGGTTCAAGTCCCTCTTTCTGAGCATGGCTGGACATCCCCTGTGCTTCTCATGCAAAGCAGTAAGAGCAGCCCCTGATTGTGATTTTCTGTGTGGGATTTACCCTGAGGAGTAACCAGGGAGCAGCTGGGCAGGAGTGGGAGGGAAGAAGCAGGGCAGAGTTTGACTCAGCTATCCCCTACCCCTGAGTCATGAGCTGCTGCAGGGACTGCTGCTGTTTGCTGTTGGCTGGAGCCAGTGTAATGGTTCTGGTTTACTAATTCCAAATTTTCTTCTTGTGAGATAGGATTAGGAGGAAGGTAAAACAGATTCAATTTTAAATGGTACAAAGAGATAGAAAAAAACCCTCAGAATAAAACTTCAGACTACAGCAATTTCACAATTATAAGCCGCACCTGATTATAAGCCACACCTCCCAGTAGCCGGGTAGACCATGGGATTTGTCCATATATAAGCCGCACCTGAATATAAGCCGCACTACTGGGGTAGGCTGGATTCTTCAATGAAAAAGGTGCGGCTTATAATTGTGAAATTACTGTACTTTTTTTTCCCTTACACCCTTTCACACTGAAAACGTACAGAAAACAACTCAGTCAGTTTATTATGTCTAAAATAGTTTTTCATTAATTTACTTGGGAGATGAGACTTCCCTCTTTCATCTATGAAGACTTCATCTTTGAAAAGTCAAGTAAAAGGAGACTGCCCAGGTCTTGGCAAATAACAATTTTAGGAAACCTTTACAAACCACCACATCCAGTTAAAAGTTCACTCTGACACAGAGCAGCAAGGAAGGCTCTTGAAGGAGTGGGAAGATTGATAAGCTTTCCTTGCTTTTAAGTAGTGTTTACTTAAGGTTTTTCTGCCTGTCTTTTAAGAGACTCGCATTAAAACCTAAGAGGCTTTGGGGCTTCCCATTCTCCTAGACATCACTTCCCAGCAGTGCTGATGTATTTTAGAAGTAAATAAACTCTTAACATGTTTTTGTTTATTTGTTTTTAAAGACCCAGAAACAGAAACAACAAAACAGCTGAAAGAAAGCCACATTTCCATCAGCAATGAAGAGTTTTTGTAGCCTGTCTGTATATTTGCCACTGCTATTCAGTGGTAGGTTCATTACAGCTAAACTTCATGGGGTAATTACCATCTCTACTTATATTAAAGCTTAATTATCAGGAGGCTTGTAAAGTTTAAATCTTGTCTAACTGCTTGGCCAAGAAAACTGCAGTGAATATTTTATCCCACCTATTCATTACTTAAATAGCATCCTGTGCAAGTGTCAGAGAACAGCAAAGGGGTCTGCACAGAGAGCCAAACTTTCACCTTTATTTCTCCCAAAATGTCACATTCAGCTCCTGGAGAGCTTCCATGAAGCGCAGCTATCATTTACCAGGGTCCTATCACAGTTCCACCTTCCCACAATGTTACGATTCACACACAATGTCCCTTCTTCCCAGTTTCGATTCCTAGGACTGGATTCCATTCAACCATTAAAATACATTAAAGCAATAAAGAGAAACGTCTCAGTTCAAATTCTCACTGAATTTTAAAAACACCCTCCAAAAACACAGAATATTTTGAATAAAACAAAACCAGAGCTTTAAAGACATTTCAAAAAAGATTTTTGAGATTATTTGGCCAATAAATTGCTTGGTAATCTAATGTAAATTTATTAAGTACCTCCGAACAGAAAATTATGAACTATATTGAAACTTAAAATGTCTGAAGTAAGATTGGTCTGTGACATTACAGCCACCTCTCCTGAATCTCCCCACCCTCATGGGACCCCCGAGAGCCTTGTGGTTCCTCCTTAGGCTAAGCTCCCACCTTTTTATCCCATCTGTCTTTCCCTCAAACTCTGATTTTTAAACAATCTTCTTTGCTTTGCACAGAGACGTCTGTTTAAATCACCTTTCCAGAACCCTGGTGTAATTTCTGAAGCTCACAGCTATCCTCTGTGGCTCAGTGTTTTGAACACCTGTACATTTGCAAAATGCTACAGTCCAGAAATGGAACTTCACTTTTGCTTTCCTTCCCCCAATAAATCCATAAACATCACCTAATCCAATGAAGACCAGTTTACTCTGGCTGTGTCTTTCACTTCTGTTACATTCACTGCCTTTTGCTATTTGTGAAAATGCCTGAACATTCTCATGCCTGAAAATCTCCTGTGAGTTGCATCACTACAAGCAGCCTTGGGGTTCTCTGGGTAAGGGAAAGTGTCTCCTCCTGTGAGCTGAAGGAATATTTCTACTTTGCTTTCCATTCATCTGAAACTTGGAAGTTAGTTAATTTTACAACACTCCAAAAGGAACCACTTGTTTCTCATGCCCTTCTTTGGAAACAAAACGTCCTTGGGATTGAGAAGGAACATTTCAGTTGAAATTTACGCTTTAAAAGTCAAAGACTTAATAAAAACTTGAATTGTCCACATGTTATTTAAGTGACAAGAAGAACTGGTGGCAATCCTACTTGAGACAAAACAATACATTTACAATCAACCATAAACTCCAGTTTATATAAACAGAGCAGTAGCCAGATGACTGAAGCATTCCCATAATTAGCATTCCTTGGCCTCAAAACTACTCTTCAAACTCTCTCTGTCTCTCCACCTGTTACATCCTTGAAGGGCAAAAGTATTATTACATCCTTGAAGGGCAAAAGTATTACCTCCTGCTACTACCACTCTGATACAGATACACACTTCAAAAGTAAATGTTATTCATACATTTTATTTCCATAAAAAATAAATTATTTTCTACTGCTAACCCAACTAAATATTGGGAATTACACCCACCTGTCCACAACAAATTCAGCCTACCTACAAAAAGATTCAATGGACTGATAGAGTTATTACTTTTATATTACTATTCTTTTTTGGCCTCCGTGTCCTTGTGCAGTGGTGCTGTGGTGCTGCTGGGAGCCCTGTGGATGTGATGCCTTAGGATTTTAGCCTTAATATTTTTCAAATCTTGTACTGCATTAGTGCATAACTCCAAATTCCACACAGTGTGTGAGTTGTTGTCTTCACACTCTGGTCAGACAAAACAATTCCATTGGGACTCAAGGACACCCTACAGCCTCAGGCCCTGAAAAGTATAAACAAAAGTGAATTGTGGGGAGCAAACTGGGGGTAAATTACTTCATTCATTGCCTAAA
>VRYO01000710.1:3098840-3110372 GCA_009812075.1 Sialia sialis
CCTCACAAATATTAGAACACCTAAGTGATTGCACAGCATCACAGCTTTTTAAAAACAAATGCAAGTTCTCACTAGTTGCAACAATTTTGTTGCACACACATGCATCCAGCAGCCGCCAGATATAATGCAGACCTGTGCCCATGTGGATTAATAGTAACAATTCCAGGAGCTCCAAATTACATAGAAGAACAGCTTGGAAGTGTTTATTGATATTTTGACACCCCATAACCACCTCTTTTGGCAACTTTCCAGAGAACCTGCAGCTTGCATCCACATACAGCCTTCCTGAACAGCACCAGGACAATAAAAAAAAACCTTCTAACACCTTTAGCTAAACATTTTTTATTAAGATTTTGACTAACATTTTATAGTATTCAGTAGATTTGAAGAGCCTGGTTTTCTGACAAAGACTCATTTTCAGAAGTTTGTAATACCACTCTGTACTGGGGCTTTTTGTTGCTTTTTTGGGGTTTGGGTTTGTTTTTTGTTTGCTTTTTTTTTGTTGTTTTTTGCTGTTGTTGTTTTGGGGTTTTGTGGTTGTTTTGTGTGTGTGTGTGTGTGTGTGTGTTTTGTTTTGTTTTAATTATTTTTTCTGGTTGGTTTGTTTTTTGTTTTTTTAAGAATTTCAACTCAGCCTTCAATCTTGAACATGCAGAGTTTTACATCTGGGATTAATTACAGACATTATGAAACTCCCCACCTGATGGTTGGTGCAGGTAGTCCAGAGATTTATCTGGAATTCTGTAAGATTACTGTCCTACCATCGTGGAGGAAAAGGGGCTAATCTGACACAGGTATTTTCCTGGTGAGAAATGCCTTGATGAACTGCTTTTAATCTGAATAACTTTCTAATCATGTAAATTCAGAGCATTCTGTCAGTGAGTAGGTCTGAATCACACATCTTTGGTTTAACTCATACAGAAGAAGTGACAGCAGCTTCAGCATGCTGTCCTCTCCTTGAGAAAGCAATTATAGTGAAATATTGCTGTCACAACTCCACAGGGCATCAGGCAATGCCCAAGGGGCCTTCAGCAGGGGGTACAGCTCCATCTTACCACCTTAGCTGTCCTCTGGTGCAACTGGACACAACAGTCAATGTCCAAAAGGAAAGAATATTTTCATTTGATTATCATTTGTATGCTAGTCTGCTTGGAAATGAAATGGATCACAGCGGGACAAATACTCAATCCACTGGTTCATTTATTTATAGAACAAACTCTGGTGGTACATTATCAGACTTCTTCACTTCGTATCAATTTCTGCCTTTTTTTGTGGTTAGGGTCCCCTAGGAGTTGTTACTGATACTGAGCCTTTTCCCTTCTATTGGTCTAGAACATCAGCACTGTTCAGAATTACTCCATTTATTCCCTGCTTTATGATGTGATTAATTGTCAGCAGAGAGCAACCTTTGCAGGCTATATTATGAACTGTTCCACGATGAACTAAGCCAATAAAGCCTGGCTTCAAATCCAAAATTGCTACATCCCTCCCCAGTCACCAAATGCCATCTTGCAAGACCTGCTAACTTGCAATTCTTCAGGTCCTGCCTCACCCAGCAGCTCTGCTGCAGCCTTTCCTTCCAGGGAGCACCAGCACAGTGGTGTGCTGAGGTCCCAGCACAGCTGCACACAGCAAGGAAAGGTTCCTGAGCTACCCCTGCTCGCTTCTCCCAGGCTGGCAGCAGCCCCTGCCTCACCTCCACCTGGCTGCTGATTTTCCACAGCCTTTGGGAATCTGCATCTGTGAGCTCCTTACCACTCCATCAAGTTTAGCAGGATGGTAAAAGGTTTGTAATCACATAAGCTGTGTTTCCTTGGAAAGTTTGGCCAAAGCCAGCACCATTCAAAAGCCTTGCATGCATCTCTTTTTATTGCTGGTGCTTTTGTTACTCAGTTTTACACCCCAGCCATGTCAGTGGCTCTCCAGGGGAGGACACTGTTCATTTTATGTAGAAGTGGTGTTAGACATGAGCTGGCAATCATTCAGTTCCAAAGAATGGTGTTTTGCTTTTCTTCTGCATTCAGTCACTCAGCTGCCCTGAATGAAACAACAACATGAAAAATGTTGTTTTGAAAGTACAAGTAAAAGAATCCAAAACAAAGGTTCATATTGATTTTGGTTCAGAAGAAAATGAAAAATGCTTGCCTGAAAATCCAGATGTATGGCCACTGAATATGTAGTCCAAACACATTTTCATTAAGAAAAATCCTACTGGAAGAGCATGATGGGACAATTCAATTCTAAATACTCCAAGTATTTTGAATCTTTTTAAAGAAGTCTATGCCAATGGACTTCCATTTTCCCCACAGACTCACGCAGTAAAACAGTAGCCAAAGAATATATTTTGGTTAATATGTAGGCAAACACATGCTCTTGTTATCAGTTTGATGCTAGGTTTTAAGGGTCTAATTTGGAAATAACTTTCTAACAACTCTTTCAAAATCATGCATTTAGGGGTACACATGAAAATATGTACAGACACCAACTGATTAACATGACTGATGTTTAATTTCTGTAACTTAGCATTAACAAGCCACTGATCACTTATTGTCCCCCAACCTTAGGCACATCAGTCACTGCTGTATTTGTTTCCTTTGGTTTTTAAAATTTTTTAAGCATTTTAAAAACCCTAGGGAAAAAAGAAGTGGGTAGCTCATACACAAGAGATCTTTAATTAGATTAAAAGAAAAGTTGGGGTTTCAGAGTCACTTATCTTGTAGCAGCTGAAGATCTGCCTCAGAATTTATCCAGCGAAAATACCAATCTTCAAGCACCGTAATGAAGAGCTTTGTAATTTCTTTCACAGCTTGTAATTGGGTGAAAGGTAAGTAACACATGCCTTTTGCAACAAGTTTAGAGGTTTACAGATGAGTAAACTAGCTTAAAAAATCAATTTGGGATTTCCTTTAAATTTTATCTATTACTGCCTGCCTGAGTCGTTGTCTGACCAGAACAAATATTTCTGAGTTATTTATTACAAAGAGCATAGGCTATGAAATCTGCCCCTTATTTAGTGCTCGAGTATTTCACACACTGCATTTTCTCCTGCTACATCCATGATACAGACAGCCCAAATGTATTTCAACATTATTCATTCATTATGAGGGGGAAACCCTCACCCCCAGGCTTGTACCTCACACTTTTAAACTTGTGAATGTCTACTTCCCAACAAGATCAACCAGCGAGTAAATGTGCTTCTGCAACTAGCTCTTTGCAGTGAGATTTACAGTGAGACTCCAGTATTGCTTCATTTGTAATCTTTGGAATGACTTAATTCCCATCCATTTAGGCACAAGTTCTGAACAATGAGCCACCCTGACTCAGAGTATCTAGAATGCAGATAAATATCTCTTGTTTGTTTAGCTCCTTAGCTTGTATGAACTGGGAGCATCTCCTGGGTATTTGTACATGATCAAGGAGAGCAGAGACTCTGAACTCTCTTGTTATACCAAACAATAGTTTTAACTTTCAAGAAAATATGGAAATTAAAGCAGCACCCAAAGCTCTATCTCAGCCACACTAATCTTGTGAAAGCAGTGACTCACCTACTAATGGCTTTCCATAAATTAGGCAGCTAAAAATGGGTAGGAAGCCTGAAACTATTAACAGTTCCTGTGGTGTAAATTCTCTCACTGCATGTGAAGAAAATCCATGGCAGTAAAAATAAGAGATGAAGGTGTCAGCACCCGTCATGTTTAGATATGCTGTTAATAATTCAAATCTTCCTCCCTTGGAGTGGATGGCTTCAGAATGAATCACTCTACTTCCTTTCTCAAATGAAAACTGAGGTTCTGTTGCTTACTAATCCCAGATGTTTTCCTCCCAGCTATGAAAAGAGAAGAAGTCAAGGTGGCCAGTTGTGCTGTTCCTGCAGCAGCGCTGTGTGTTCTGTCACCTTCCATCCCTCCACACTCCATGGAAATGGCAAAAGTGACAATACCCAACAGAAGAGCCACCCAGAGCTGTGTGAAACAGGAGGAGATGGAGGAGTCACTGCCCCTTTGGGGGTAGCACTCCCTTCTACCAGTTGCTCTGGCCTGGCAGGAGCAGAGTGTGCCAAAGCTGCCACTGTGATTGCTGCTTTGTACATGTGCACCATGGAAAACAAGGGCTGAAAACTGGAATTTTAGTATCTAAACTTAGATGCTGAATTAAGACAGTGTGGTTATAGAAAAAGCAATAAAAGAACCAAACCTAAAACCACAATCAAAAACTCCCAAAGTGGTGCAGCATTTTGTCATGACGCAGAAAGGACCATAACAGAACCTCTAGAAAAGGTGGGAACAGCATGGGCTCGTACTGAGAGCTGGCAAAAGCCTCAATCCTGTAACAGTGCTTGACATACTGCCTCAGTCACTCAGGCACCTGTCCAATTACTCCTTTGAAATCCTCTTGGCATCCTACTATCAAAAATTCTGAATATCACATACTCAGCTCAAGGTCTCTTCTCATTTCCAGAGTAGAAACATTTCTCATCAAAACCATCTTTTCTATGCAACCCAGGTTTGTTGCTTCTAATTCCCACAACTTTTTGGGTTTTGTTCATACTTCTGCAAACTAAACAAGATCTGAAGACAATAGAAGATAGCAATGCTTTGCTATTAATAGCTGAATTTCTCACTCATGTTGCTCCATTCCTTCTGGACCATGCACCTACTGAGATCTATTCCTTTATTAATTCCTTCTTGTCCTAGAGATAGATGAGAGATTGCTCTTGCTCTTGTTCTTGCTGTAAAACAAGGGAACATCGCTAGTTTAAGTAAAACTATCTAACCAAAAGAAAGGCTTAGAATTTTATTTTTAATTTAGGGACTTTTTTTCCCATTCAAAGTTGCCTGTGAGCTGGAAGCAACAAATCCTAGTCAGTTTAGCCACTTCTTAGACGAGCAGAGGAGCACCCACAAAGCACAGGCAGTTCTAACGGGGAGCAAGGGCTGGGAGAGCAGGATTTCCCAAGGTCTCCATCTCCCTCTCTCCCCATCTGGTAACACACCTCTCCCACAGCATATGGCCACAGGCAAAGCACTAAATAGGATGTGCTGATGAAGTGCACCCTAGTATTGTTATAAATATAATGTTATTGTTATTTACATAAATAAACTTTCCTTCCTTATGGTTGCTATGCAAATCTGTTGCCTTTATCAAAATAAACTTCTGGAGACAGAAAGATAAGAGAGGCAGGTTGTTTCTTGAAAACTGGAAAGGCAAATGAGAAACTGACCCCAGACAGAGGGCAAACAGGTGTTGCTGAGAAGCAGTGAATGTTGTTTAGGACTACCAATAAAGGAAGCAACCAGCAGGTTTGTGGAGATGCAACTGCTCAAACATTTGGAGCAATAAACCATGGGTGAACAGCAGCACCTGCAGAAGGCTCTGTGTGGCTGGGAGTGTCTCAGTAGATCTAACACTCTGGATTTAGTGCAGGAGAACCTCCTTGTTCAGGTAAAGCACTGGCACAAACCCTGGCACTTGTGCCGTGTGGTGAGCTCAGGGAAGGATGGGATATAGATGGGAGAAATGTGGCCACAGAAGCCCACCCCAGCCTTGGACAAAGTCACTTCATTTCAGCTTCTGGAAGCTTTTCAAAGGCCTGATTCCCCTGGTGTGCCACTGAGAGGGAGATCCTGGAGGATGTGTCTTTGCTGCTCAGCTTTGGCTCCTGTTTCTGTGTTCCTGAGACCCATGGACACTGCAGAGTGAACAGAGCCCATGGACACCTCCAGCAGTGCAGATGATCTTTGCTAACAACGTGAATAAAAGTCTTTTCCAGAGCTCTTTACCCATGAACATTTCCTAGCTCAGCAGATGGGTTTCTACCCTTTTTGCTGTGTATAAGCTCCACGTATTTTTGACCCTAGCAGGGGCTGCTCAGACTATTAACGTGACTTTAAGAGTTATTACAATAATGTCAGGCTCTGGTCAGTCTGACAGTGCAGAGTGCATTAGGCTGCAGTCACCAGCACAAGAATTTAGGACTGCAGCTCCAAGGCTACCCTGACACCACACAAGTGGAGACTGCACCAGACAGGAAAAAAGTCCCTATTCCCACTAATAACCCTTTAGCTACAACATATAATCTCAGGTACTTAGCCAGCCATCTAACTACCCTTTATCTCCAACAAAAAACCCTACCCCCTCCCATTCCCCTCTTTTATGTTTGAACTAACTATTTTCTCCAGGTGTTCTTTTACCTTGTCATAATCCATTACCTTCATATGCTTTGATCCTTCCATAGGGAATTTATTTTCTCTCTTCAAAGATCTTTTCTAGTCAGAAGATATTTTCCCCAGTCCACAGGCTCTGTTCCATTCGGATGTTACAGCATGATGTTTTTCCCCCCCTGCCTTATATATGTGCATACATATATATAATTTTTTTTTTAAATATAAGCATTTAAGAAATCCAATTTCAAATTAGAAAATTAGAACCAAGCCAGGCAAGTTTATTCCTGATGACACAAGATGCGGCCTCTGACAAAAAATCTAAGACTCACATTGTGTACAGACTGCTGGAGCAAATTCACTCCACAGAAGGTTTTGTGAAGCAAAATAGTTACAGGAGAGCAAAGATATTCAAAGGTCAGCCTTAGATCAACTGTTGCTACTCGGAAGGAAAATAAGCCATAAAATACATTCTATACAGCTACATTTACCTTAGTTTTCCAGGGAGATTTTAATTCATTTGTCAATGTTTGTGTTGTGTAAATCCATGCAGTGCTGGGGTTGCCAGTGCTGCAAGAATCCATTTGCTTTACTTACATGTACATTACAGACTGGGGACAAGGAGGAGAGAGAAAGATGCTGGATGCCTCCTCTTCTACCTAGAATGGTGTCACACAGCCCCTGATTTTCTTCTTTCACGGGCAGGACCAGTTCCTCTGCAGTCAGTGGCCACCCACTGCCCTTCTGTGAAATAAACTCAGTTTCTCGGATGCTGGAGACACAAACTTGAAACGATTGCTCCTGCTTTGTTGCCATTAAACTCCTACAAATGGCACCTCCACGTGGAGAGGGTGAGCAGCAGCAGCACATCCTGGGAAAACCAAAGTATTCCTGGCAAGAATCAAGGACTCCTCAAAGCCAGATTCCCAAACTGCGACAGGAGCAACCCCAGGGGACTGGAGATGAGGCCCCCTCTGCCCTCCTCAAAATGATGTTGAATTCCAGCATTTAAATTTGTCAAGCAAGTCCTCTATTTTGGATATTCTGTACAACAAACAAAACAAATTGCCTATCCCAAAACAAGCCATCTAATGCACACACATGGAAAAAATACCAGCCTCTCAGGGCTTTATTTCTAAAGACAGAACAAAACAGGGAATTATCAAACACAACATGCTTGAAATCATAATGCTCATATGTAAAAGAGCTCTGGCACAGCATCATGGAAACTTCTGAACTGAGCTTTCTTTACACACATTTGCACAAAGCAACTGTCTTCATAAACAACAGCAATTTGAAAAAACATCTGCATGCTCCTGGGTAGAGGTGTTTGTTCCTGTGCTGAATATCTTCTCACCTAAAATCTCTCACTTCTTGTGGAGCATTAACATCTTCTCTCCTAATCCTTGCAAGCTCAACTTGTCTTTTTGATCTCTGAGCTACACACCCTAAGCATTTATCTGGACAAGCCCAAGAGCAAGTTCTATGTAAAATCTATGTTGGAAAATAAAAAAAATCTCATGGATATTTAGAAATACAAAATATACCACAAGTAAAGTGAAGGCTTTAAGGAAAAGTAAAGGCTTCTCAAGAAGAGCCCTGCTTTGGTTATGGCAGTACCTATAAGGAGTTCCCAGCTCCAGATGAGCCCCTGCTACTGAAGATAACCAAATTGAAGATAACCAACCAAAGTCCCTGAGTTTTTTCTTTTATTTTTTATTCTTCCCTTTGTTCTGCTTTGCAGACAGAAGGCCAGAGAGCAGTAATTTCAAGCTCTGCACACCAGAGAGGCAGAGTGATGTCTAATGTGCCAGTGGCTTGGGCAGTCAGTGTGTGCTTGTGTCCTCCTCACTCTCCCTGGAGCTGCAGTGCAAAGGCAGCAGCAGCAATCTCCCCTCTCCCAAATCCTGTGATCCCTGACTCAGCCCTGCTGCAGGGACACTGCTCTTTTATGTGAACACCAAGGGCTGATGGGCAGACATGGGCAGCACAGAAGCAGAGGCATTGCCCAGGTAAAGCTCCTGCACACAGAGATGTATGTGGTGCTGCATCTTCAGCAGGGCAGAATTCCTGTTTCTCCTCACTGCACCAGACACAGCCTTTGTGGAAAAGCTCTCTGGCTGGAAGGGATGGCTCCACATGGCCACCAAGAATACCTAGAGGCCTAGATGCTCATTAAAGAAGTTTGGAGAGAGATTAGGCTTTGTTTGAAATGTCAAATCTCCATTCTGAGAGAGAATTGTGCTGCTAGGCTTGCTGAGAGGCCACAGCATCTCTCACGTGCCTCATACAAACACAGAGGCACATATGGTGCTCTCCTTTGAGATGTGAGGTTAAAGTAAAAAAAGTCTTGTCCATCATGACAATTCTCAGTTTTCTGTGCTGCTCCCAAAAAAAGGATTTACCAGGTTGGAGCTTGGCAGCACAGAAAATGCAAAGGCTTTTCAGAAATTCAAAAGTTCCATAAGAAAGAGTCAAGGCCCTCACCTCAACTCCTCACATATTCTAAATTAATTTTGTTCTGACCCCAGCCCACATCCAGTCTGTTCTGTTATGAAAGAATGAGCAGAGTTTGTCTAGTTTATTCTTCCAAAGAGACAGCCAAGAAGAATAAATGCAGATTATTCTACTTTGACCAAATAACATGAAACTGTAGCTCAGAGCAGAGGGATTCCCTTTGTTTATCTGACAACACAAAGGAATTACTGCACTCCTGTCTCCTGTCACTGCTGATGGGCTCTTGGATGTGTTTCTGTTGCTACTCCTTCGTCATTTATGTGCAAAATCCCATCAGCAACCTGCACAATCAATCTCAAAGCAACACAAAGACAACAGGAATAAATGTAAGTCATTGAGAAAAATCCTTTCCACTAGAGGAATTTTACAAATGGTTACATGTACCCAAACAGTAAAGCACAAATACTCTGCTCCACTTTGAGGAAACAGCTGCCCTTGGTGTAAATAGGCAAGAAGTATTAGAACAGACCCAGAGACAAGCATCAGAACCAAAGCACAAAAAGAAAAGAAAATAAAAAAAAGAGGTGAAGTTATAAATTAAATTAACATTTGTCTACTCACTGTTTAGATTTTGTTAAATGTTTAAGATTTTGCAATATTTGGGATTTTTCACATTCACTCGGCAAAGTAAGTAATGCTTAATTCATTGAGAGTTACCTTCTGAACTGCTCTTTGCTACTTTTTAAATTTTATTTTAATTTCACTTTCTGCACTGCTACTGCAGCACCTCAGAGTGAAAGCACCTTGTACAGAATGATTTAGCCCTGAGCTGAGCCTGATCCAGAGGCAGTAGCCCTGCTGCTCCTGAGGATTTTGGATTTAACTTCCCACACAGACATGACCTCCTGGACCCTTTTTCCCTTTGCTTCACCTCCGAGGAGACTCCAGTAGGTGCAACCAAATGTAGGATTTCTGCAGTTCCTTCACTTGATATAAGACCTGCAGATTTCTCCAACACTACAGAGAGTTACTGAGAAATCCTGGTGCCCCTTGCTCACAAGAACCAGGCTGTTCTGGAGAGGAACTCTGCTCTGTGTTTTCCTTGATTCCTTACACTCAGATTCTTATACACAAACAATACAATTTTTGCCCAAATATTCAGTGTTTGACTCTAATTGTTACATTTTACTGCAGGTGCCTTCTTTCCGCATGACAAGTTTCACCATCCATGCACTCATGGAATAGGAATGGCTGGGGGAGGCAGATCAAGACTGAACAGGTTTTATTTCCAAAGCTGTGCTGGTGAAGGAGCTCTTGAGCAAACAGCTCTCTGTTTGCAGCAACAAGAAAAATCCCCACTTGCATAGTGCATAAGTGGCTTGGCCAGGTGGGGGTTAAAGAAGAAAAGCACCTGTCAGCTGTGATTTCTCTTAGGAGATTGTTCTGCTTTGCTGCTAAGACATCTCTGCACAGAACTAAATCAAATCTGCTCATTCTCCCCTAGAGTCAAGTGCAGAAAACTGATTGTCACTGCAAGGGCAATGAACATGCTGATGGAAAGGTCTTTGCTTTAACATTGCTGCTGCTGAAGCCAGGTACCAGTCACAAAGATGAAATACAGGAGACCACATCGCTTCATGTACAAGAAGCAATGGAGACTGATGTGAAAAATGTGATTCCTGTCAGCATGCCAAGATGTGTGGGGAATATTCTCCTTTCCATTCCCTTCCCCCTGTCTCCCTAAAATGTTCAAAACTAAGAAAAAAGCATCAAGGTGTTAAGTGACTTGAAATATTTTTGTACTTGTATCATCTAGTAAACAAAGTTGCTGAAAAATGTCATTGTGTGATCTTCACATGTGTGTGGGAGAGAGTATCTCAGCTGTCAGGGAATGACTGTACAGCTCCCTGCTGGAAAGAAGAAGTCAAACATTCCACAAGCAGACTTTATAGCCTGGTGGGATCTCTGCTGAACACTTGGGATATCCAGGCTGTCAGCTGCTCCCAGGAAGTTGCCTGCTGATTCATCCTGGCAGGACCCATCCCAAGTGAGCTGGCCCCAGATGCCAATCAGCAGAAAGGCTCCCGACCACAGCTCTGACACAGCTCAGCAAATTCTGCCCTCAAATCCTCGGGTGAGCCAGTGGGATAGAAGTCATCATCAAATCCCAGCCCCCTTTTGATGTGCAGGAAACAACCCAATAGCCAAAGGCACTGAGTGCACTGGGGTGTTTTTGCTGCTATTGATTAAAGCTCTTTGTTCCTTGGCTTCCCTTCCCCTCTCCCCACCTGAACTGTCAGCATGGGTGACAGGAGCTGGCGCAGGTGCTGTCTCTGTGCACGCTCTGGAAGTGGATACTGCTGGAGATATGTAAAGGAAAGAGAAGGGGGAGCCATTCTCTGTCAGAGCTATCAGCAAACCAGCTGCAGTTCAGAAAGCTTTCCCACAGGCGAGCCTAAAACAGCGGAGGGGAGAGAGGGGATGAGAAAGTTTTGTCTCTTTTAATATTGTTCAGGATCGCTGACTGCAATAAGGAATGTACAGGCTTAGAATCCCCCTCTAAACCCCAAAATAATGTACAAATAATGTACAACACAAAGCCATTCATTGGTCTGTGCTGCCAGCAGCCCAGGTTTATCTCTCCAGCAGCAGTGCCCTTTGCCTTGCTGCAACTCACTGCAATTAAGGCCCTGCACAGGCCAGTCACTAGCACTACAAAGAGGAGCTATTTTTGTACGTGAATTCAAATGAACAAATGCAATTTCTAACCATTAACCTCCTGAAGTAAGCTTTATCAGCATCCTAATATTTCTGAAATGCTGACACACCGCGTGATCCGAGACCTCAGAGTCTAGAAAAGCAACGAGTACATCACATCAGTCCCAGCTCCCAGAGCCAGCACCCCTGGCTTTGT
>VRYO01000710.1:3111372-3128854 GCA_009812075.1 Sialia sialis
TTCTCTCTGCCCCAGGTGTATCTACTGAAGGCCTTTAATAAATCCTCACTTTATTCTCCCAACCTTCTCCAGCCTCTATTCTAGGAAGCCACTTCAAGGCATCACCTCCTTCCTTGGCCAGCACACAGTCCTCTCATGTGCTGCACATGGCAGGCGATTTCTCCTGTGGTATGGATCTGAACACTCCCACTTGATATAAGCATATATGGATTTTTATTAAATTGATGACTGCTCTGCTGAGGCAGCATTTACAGGGGAACAGCATGAAGGCTTTTTCCAGACTCTCAGGGTCTGGTAAGACACGGTGTAGAGAGCTGGGAGCTGACACCAAGCTGGAGAAGACTGCATTGAAGATGAAAGATGAGAAAGCTCACTTGCACAGAGTCTGGGTTTTGTTCTCTGTGGGAAGAGCACAAACTTTTGCATTCAAGCCAGATTTAATAATGCATTCCAGTGATCTGCATTTTTCTAAGCTCCTACCTTCTCTCCCCTCCTGAATACCATAGGTTTTCCCATTCTATCCGAGGTAGCATCCACTGCCAATGGGTTGAAAATCAAAGTTATCATGGATGAAACGTTAAGATCTTGAATGTTTGAGAAACAGCCAAATGTTAGTTTAATTAACTCAAACATATTCAATTTTGATTGACCTTTTCAAATAGAATCAGAGAAGCACTGAGGCTGGAAGCAACCTCTGGAGATCATCTAGTGCAACCATCTGTTCAAAGCAGAGCCCATCAGATGGACTGGCTCAGGACACCATGCAGTCACATCTTCCATTATCTCCCAAAATAATTTTCAAAACATCTCTCCTCAACACAGGCACTCTGTAGTCCTTCAAGAAGTTGTTTCAAACCAAATTTTGCAAGTTCATTTCCTAGAATGCAAAGAAATCTTTTGGCAATTTAATAGCAACACATTTTCCAAAATAGGAAATAAGAAAAACACTTTTGCTACAGTGACTGCATTTTTAATATCGTTTGCTTTTCAAATTTCAATTACCAATTAAAAATTCAAAATGTCAATATATAAATTCCCATCTGGATCTTCTGTAAGCATCTTAAAAGAAAGCCAGCACCTATCCAGTATCAAGCACTAAGAAGAGTTCAATACAACACTTATCACTGTGTGTTTCCTCTCTTCAACACTTTTCTAGACCATGTAAGGAGTTTTGGAAACACTTTTTTGCCTACTTGGAGTCCAGCACATGGAGACCATTGGATGAGACAGGACCCATGAGAGCCTCTGGGGTGCTCCAGCACCCAGCAGCTCTGGTTCTGCCTCCAGCTACTCAACAGGTTTCAAAATAATGAAACCTCCAGTGAAGGTCACAGCACAGACTCCTCACAAACTTTCTGCTGTCTGGTGTTTCCAAATATGCTGTGACCAAATACTGGAAACCACTGCAATAAACATACTGGTTTACACTGGAAGTGCACTGCAATAGATGAGAATGTACTTTAAAAAATAAACAAAAACAAACCAAACTAAGCAAAACACAACTTCTGAAACATTATGGGGTTTATCTTCTAAAAGGTGATCATAGGAGAATCTCTACTTTCCAGAAGAGTTCTCTTTTGATGCTGTGCTACTGAGTCCAGGTGTAAGATAAAATACATGATAAATTAATTTTTTCTCTCATTTATTCAGAAATAATACTGTTAATAATACAGTAATTTCACGATTATAAGCCACACCTGAATATAAGCCGCACTTCTGGGTAGCCAGGAAGACCACGGGATTTGTCCATATATAAGCAGCACCTGAATATAAACCGTATTTTTTTTTTTAAAAGCGAGGACCCATGTGCGACAAAGTAACAAGTTACTAACAGAATCGCGCCAGTGCGGGGTTTGGTGTCAGGTGCTCAAGTTGCAACAGTTTTCATAGACCAGCGAAGCCTTTAAAGGCAGCCCCAAGCACCCTCCTGGCCAGCTCTCACTTCTGGATTGGCATTTCACTGGGATTTGTCCATAGATAAGCCGCACCTGAATATAAGCCGCACTACTGGACTAGGCTGGATTCTTCAATGAAAAAGGTGCGGCTTATATTCGTGAAATTACTGTAATTTTATTTTTCTTATTAAATTTTTCATCTGAAAGATCAAGGAACTGGACCATGTAATTCAGATCATTTGGCCAGAAACTTCCATTCTAATAATATCACCCAGTATAGAAGCAGCAATATATCAGCAACCAACAAAACACTTGCAAAGGTACAGACAGCTCTACTTCAACGAGTTACTTAAGAATTTACACTGAAAAAACACAAGGCTATCATAGCTGAGCAGTTAAACCCCACGTTGCAATCATTTGATGGTTCTTCAGTGAATAATGGAAAAGGGTTTAGAGTGCTCGACCAAAAAAATAAGGAATTGCATCATTAAAGAAAGCCAGGCTGGTTAATTGCAGGTAATGGCCATGAATAATGACAGCAGAGAGTGCTGAATGACGTAGGAGAGAGAATATTCTGTCTTTGAGTTTGGTCAATCTGAACTTATTTGTGACTATCTGTGCTGGAACTGCAAACATTTGGCTAAAGCTGGCAGGGAACAGCTTCCATGGGTTCTGCATCCCACAGAGGGTGACAGAGGAGCATTCTGGTTTTCAATATTTCTGATTTCTTTGTCTGGTAGAGCTGATAGTTTGCTGGACTGGTCACTCTCTCCTTTTTCCTCCTTCCACCCTTTTTCCCTGGAAGTGGCTAGTTGGTGGAAAGCCCAGTAGCAATCAAGGAGAGGGAGAACACTGAATTCATTTCCCTCCTCCCCTCAGCCCTGCCTCGTCCCCCCAGCCAGGAATGTTCTGTACACACGTGCACACAAACATGGCTTTGCCTGGTGCTCTACAGCCTGATCACTGATTCTTCAGGAAGACATTAATTATGGAAATAGCTCCCAAAAAAAGAGAAGTGTTCCTTTGCCAGACCAATTCATCTTCTGCTGCAGCCACTCTCAGTGTCCTGTGAATCACTCCACAGCTGGAACTGTGAAAAATGCCTGGGAGTCAAGGGAACAAGCTGTGGTGATGCACAGCAGAACGAAGGAGAGCTAAGTCACAGGGAAAGAGACCACCAAACTGTGAGTATTTGGGTTTCATCTACTTAATATTAGCCTGTTTGGAAGAATGTTTCTTAGGACACATAATCTTTGCCTAAACTTGTCACATATCATTCCCAGTAGCTCCCCTTCTGAGATTATTTTCTTGGCTGAGGCCCTCATTACACCACACAGTTTGAACACTACACTTTCAAACACTCATCACCCAAATATCCAAAAGATTTATGACCTACTTGGGCCACCCTTATTTCAAATGGCAAGTTGAGTGTATCAGGAGTAACACTTCATGTGAGCTGGAAGCATTTATTTCTATTGCAACACATGAAGTTGATCTGTGTCTGCATGGTGCCACAAGAGAGCAAGTGGAGGCAAGCAAACAATGAATAAAACACATGAATCCCTCTGGTGATGTCTCCAGGCAGCAGATGAAACAGCAGCTCCTATTCTTACACCCTTACTTCAAGCTCTTACTCAGAGCTGTGAGCCTCAGAACCAGCACACAAGTCAGAAGAGAACTGTGCTGAAAATGGGATGCTTTCCACTCCTCAACATCCTCTTCTCATGTATGCACTTTTAAGGCACTGAACTCCCTGAAAATGGTGGATCAGGACTGTGAAGAGGATTATACTGAATTATTTGTCTCCGCTGATCAGTATGAGAGAAGGGCAGGGAGATTTTGACAAGTTCCATAAAATTATGCTCACAAAACCAGGGCTAAGTACTGCTCCACAAACAACAGGAGACAATGGTCATGACATTCTTCTCAGAGAAACTGAACAGATATTCAACCAGAACAGACCCATTGCTACTGCTGCAACCATTTTGATCTCACCCATCCTCTCCTTGCTGCTCTAAATCAGGCAGAAAGACTTTTTGTTTTTAGGAAACTCTAACTGCTACCCTAGGAGTGAGATGCAATTTTGCCCTGGGGAGAGCCAGGTGCTTTGCTGCTTGTCTCACAAAAGCTGCCCCCTGCAATGGGGACATTTGTGCTGGATTAATGCAATCAGAGGCACCCTGCTGTCTGGTCACTGCCCTGGCTGTGAACAGCAGATGACACCATGCCTTGAGCTGCTATTGTACAGGGGTACCCATCGAGTTGTGACCATTGTAAAACCATCACTTCACCTGCTGCTCTTGGCCTGTTTTCCAGCAAGGAACAAAGCTCAGAAGCACCTCAACTTTGAGCACCATTTTGTCCTTGACTGCTTCTCACATCTCCTCCAAATGGGTTTGTGTGCTCTTCCTCACACCTGGAACAGTTTTCCTAGCTGTACTGCCAGTTAAAGGTTAGCTGTATTAACCTTTCTCTGTTCTTGCTTTAAAACCCTTTTATATTCTTCTCCTTTCATTCAACCTTTTGATGTTCCAGCATCCTCTCCCCTGCCTGAGTAAATGTGAAAATTACCTGAATGGACCTCACCTGTCCTGGGTTGTGCTCACTGAGAGGCCAGGGGACAGATTCCCACCTGATATGAATCATGCAGGTCTAGCTGGGGTGATAAAACAATCATGGATCACAGAAAATATGGTGAATAAGGAACACAAGCATGAGATCAAGCAGAGTCTCAGCTGCAAACCAACAGGAAGCTGCTTCCACATTCTGTATGGTCCAATTGCAGAGCTCTCCCCAGGACACTACAAACTGAGCAATTGGACACCTTACTGAGAGAACAAAACCAACTGGGAATCAGGACACAGAGAGAACTCCCCCCAGCTCCAGACACTCCCTAAGCAGGGGAAGCATTCTGGGAACACCTGGGCACACCCACTGCACCTTCCTGAGCAAACCCTGCCAGCTGCTCAGGGCAGAGCACACTGGGCTGGCTGGGGCTGGCACCTGGCCCAGGGCAGGAGCTCCTTATCCCAGCAATGAAGTCACAGCTCCCTGATGTCAGTGCGGGTCTGGACAGGCACAGGAGAAGCCCAATGCTCCCACAGCTGGAACAGCAGCAGGGACCTCCAGAGTGTTTGGTGCTCACCAGCAAGTGGCTCTGACAGCCAGTCAGTGCAGCTCCTGCTGCAAGTCACTAATCCACACTCACCTCTGCTGTTCAACTCAGCAGTCACTGGGACATGACACTCGTGGAGGTGCCCAAAGGAAAGGTTCCATTACAACAACAGTGAAACAGAGGCCAACTGACACTGCCAATGACAAGCTGCTTGTTTGTCTTGGTTTCCTTTTGATTATCAAATTAAAGGTCCATTTGGCCAAATTAGACAAAAACGGCTTTCCCATTTTTCTCTAATTTTTGTCAGAAGTCTGATGTCAAGCCCCTACAGAAGTATGACCAAGTTATATCAGTATCTCCCTTTCTACTTCATTTACAAATGCTCCCATAGAAACCTACATACACAGGACTGAAACATACACAGGTTGTGTTAAACATTATCTGATTGTTGCTTAGAGTCGGAACAGCTCAGATTGTATAAAACTGCAGCAGCAAACTCATATATTAATCACTGAAGAACAGCTCACACACAAATAGAAGTGTTTGATGTCACAATCTGGCTCAATAGACACACAGCTAGGCAACAGCAGCCTACAATGGACTGGCTTTAACTGACAGACTGGTCTTTGCCTAAGGAATCTTCTATTAGAAAGTTATTTTTTTTACTTCTAAGGAGTTCCTTGCTTTGGAAATATTTTGGACAACACAAACAAAAGCTTCTTGTCTTGAGATATTATATAGGAAACAACCTTAAAGACCAAAGCTAACATTCCAGAATATGCGATTGTAGATGCTACTTTGAAAATGCCTCCTGAAGAACAGTTGGTTATTGGAAATATTTTAGGAGCAATTTAATCACAGACTTCCTAGACAGTCTGCACTCCTCATGTTCTCCGAATCAACCAAGCTCCAGTTCTCACAAGATCACCCAGTACCAGCACAAGTGACTTTGTTTGCGACATCTTGGGTTCTCCCTTACGGGTCACTGGAAAGGAGCAATGAATTGAGGCCATAGTAAAATGATGCATGAAGAGGGGTCTGATCAATTCCTGTTTACCTCAGCACACGTCTGGTTTCAGAATGGACTTCGGGGGTTTCATCACTGCCTCATAGAGAACGTTAATGCTTCCCTCAATGCTCCATGTGAAAACTTGGAATAGGTGTTTGGAGAGATGGGAAGAAGGAACAGATGACTATCAAGCACTGCTACAGGAAGCCATTGGCACTGGAGAAGGTGAGGCTGGGCTGATCAGACAGAACCGTCTGAGAGCGAGCATTTCCCTGAGCACTGCAAACAAACAGGACCCGCTCGCCGTGGAGCAGCAGCTCAGTGACTCATGCTATTGAACAGCCCTGGCTCGAACCTGTTGAGGATCTTGGCCCAGCCTTCCCTTTTCAGCATGAATCCCACTAGAAACGTGTCAGAAACTCCCTGGGCTGCTGGATAACCACAGAGGGAGCCCATCCGTGCGCTCAGGTGCCCGGCAGCAGCAGCAGCATCAGGTCACACGAGCGGTGCTGCCGCAGCTCCGAGCGCAGAACCTGCCGAGCCCCCCGCCCTGGGAGCCGTGTCCACCCCCTGGGAGCCGTGTCCATCCCTGGGAGCCGTGTCCACCCCCTGGGAGCCGTGTCCATCCCTGGGTGCCGTGTCCATCCCCTGGCCCGTGTCCATCCCCTGGGAGCCGTGTCCATCCCTGGGAGCCGTGTCCATCCCCTGGGAGCCGTGTCCATCCCTGGGAGCCGTGTCCATCCCCTGGGAGCCGTGTCCATCCCCTGGGAGCCGTGTCCACCCCCTGGGAGCCGTGTCCATCCCCTGGGTGCCGTGTCCACCCCCTGGGAGCCATGCCCACCCCCAGCCCGTGCCCATCCCCAGCCCGTGCCCTGCGGAGGCTGCAGAGGTGCGGGCTCTGTGCAGCGCTCGGGGCCGGTACTCACATGGCGAGGGGCGAGGGGCGAGGGGCTGCGCTGCCTCCCTCTCCAGCAAAGATGGCTTTCTGCTCCGCGCCTGCTGCCAGCCGGCTCCTACTGTTGTAGGCTCTGTTGTCGGCAGAGGAGGGGTAGACACCGGCTACTGAGCATGCCTGCGGCTCGCATCACAGGGTGGGGAGCGAGGCTGGGCTCGGGGTGCCCCCGCACACCCGCAGCCGGCGGAGCGCTCCCGGACCAGGGCAGCCCCGCTCCGAGCGCTGGGTGTGGCCCCGGAGCCGCCGGGCTGCGGTGAAAAGCTGCGGGTGCTTCTCTAACCACCTTCTCTCTGCCCCTCCTCGCTAGACAGAAACATTTTTTAAAGGAAGAGAATGACGGAAGGTGCTGCCGTTCAATCCCTGCTGTCGTGGGTGAGGGCTTCTGAATGAAAACCCGCAGAGCAAATCCAGAGACAGATAAACTGCCAGATCAAGCATTGATTCGGGAAGGGTTGTGTCTGAGATGAAGCACAGCCCTTGCTTCTGGCTTAGACATCACCTCACATTCAACCTCAATCCGGGGATCCAACCCCACCCTCCAAGAACATCAGCACTTTCCTGGCGTGCCCCATCCCCCTGTGCAGAACAAAACTTATTCTGAAACACCACATGTTCCTCTGCATTCAACCAAGGCCTTCAGACATAAACAGAGGTGAAGCAATAAGAAAGCCTGCCTGATTTTTCAAGAAGTGACATTGAACACTGCTGTCCCAATGATACCTTGTTCACTTGCAAAAAGATGCTTCACCTGTTGCTGCCTTCCATAATTTTCCATGGGCAGCCAACGCTGGCCATTCAAACCAGCTTCCACTTTGGGTGAGACAAGTAGCTTTTCTAAGTATCTAGACCTCAAATCTTGGGGTGCTTGCTGGGAGTAAAATGCAACAACATCATCTGATCAAATGTGTGTTTTCTGTTGTGGAAATCTAGGAAAAGGTGAATTGTTCTCAAAGCAACAAGCAAAGATGCCACAGTTACTAGGGCTGAGCAAGGCATCAATCACAATTTCTCAACTTGTTATCAACCAGCTGAGTATTTTCATGCAGAATGTAGCCAGGGAATGTGACAGCACCCACAGCCCAGACACAGGACGCTCAGCTATTGCCCAAACCCTGGCTCAGATGTTATCACAGCCTGATTCAGATGCAAGCCATGGGCTGTCAGCTCTGAAGGCACCCAGCTCCTTGGGTAACTATGGAACTCCTCAGAGTGACAGTCACAGGAGCCTCTCTCCCCTCTCCTCGGCTGCCTGAGAGCTTGCTCACTGCATCAAAGTGGTACCTCCTGCCACTGGAGGTGATCCTGTCTCTGGTGCCACAGCCAATTATCTGCGTGAATTAACAAATGCCCCTTTGGGCAGCACTTCAAGCCTTCATTTTTTTGCATCCATATCACACTCATAAGAACCTGGTCCTGAGAAGCTTTTCCTGATGGAAGTAGAAAACAATTCAAACTGTACTTTCTCTATGTAAAGATGGAGTTTCAACCAATTGGTACAATTAGGACATTTGCAACTACCTTCAAGTTTATCCACCCACAGACGACTTAGCTGAGCACATCTCATCTGGGATTCCTCCATAACTCTTCCCTCCCAAGGAGAGTTTACTTTTCAGATATCCTAGACAAAGATACATTTATATCATATACTATACAAATATTATAATTTATATGATACATTTATATGATTATTTATGTGATGCCACAGCACCACCCACACTTAGGCTTGCACCAAACACAGGCATCACCTGCTGCCAGGGATATCCTCACCTTCATTTTCAAACCCAAGCCACATCTGAAGATTGAGAAAGTGACAAGTCATGCCTGGCTGGTGAGGCCAGGAGCTTCTGGGAGAGAGAGTCCTTGCCCCAGAACTTTCTGTCCTTTCTGTGGTCTCACTTTCAGTCATTTCTACAACTACATGCAGGGTGGAACAAGTACTGATGCTTGACTAAAGCTCACAAGACTCAAAATACCCAAACAAACAAAAAAACCCAACCAACCAGCCAACAACAAAACACCAAAAAAAAAAAAAACCCTGGAAGACTCCAAACCAAACATACTGAAATGTTTTATTATACAAACCATCCAGAGCAAACAATGCAGTGTTTGTGCTGACCCCATGCCAGCTTTATCCTGACTGAAGGGGAACAGAAAATACTCACACAAGCATAAAGGTGAAATGGCAGTCAGGAGAACTAGAAATCAGAATTTAGCAGAAGCATTACAGTACAGGGAAAATACCTTAGACCTTGTGAGCAAAAGGCAGAATGAGCTGAAGCTACACCAGTGCTCCACATCACATAGCCATGGCTCCCTCCAGAGTGGTACCAGAGAGCTCTCAAAAACAAATTAAACAACATCATTGCACTGTAGCTGCTAAAAAAAGGGATTTCCTACCAGCTAATGAAGGCATCACCATTCCAATCCAAGAAGGCTCATGATCCTGGGGAAAATCCACAGTTAATCTGGGGGACATGTGCTTTAGCCCTGCATTCCCTGGAGCTTGCAGACTGCCATTAAAGGCCACCAAAGCCTTTGGTGTTAGAAGAGATGCAGAGACACCCTGTGGTGGCAAAAATAATAAGACCAGAATTAGTTCAAACAGCTTAAAAATCACCCAAGTCACAGAACTGAATCAGAAAATCTGCATCCTGGGGACACAGAGAAATTGCCCCCCCAGTTGCTATTCAAGTGCTTTGCTCTCTCCAGACCTCCTTTCCTGGCTGGTATCTTTTGCTCTGTCTGTTTGCACTGCCACCAAGATTTCCCCTCTTATTCTGTTTGGTATAATGCTAGCAGCAGGATCAGGGCTGGTGCAGCTGGCAGGGAAATGCTCCACTTTTGGAAAATAACTTCCTGCACCTGGGCAGAAAAACAATAAATCTGCTTTTTGTAAACTGTTGATTTTTTACCTCATCCATAGTTTGTATTTTGCCCTGAAGCAAAATTTTTCTATGAAGGCAGTTTCAGAGCCACCAATAGACTGATGAGGAGGTTCAGGAATGGAAGCCACCAACAACCATCATCAGTGGAAATCCATGCTGGCATCTGGAGTCTTGCAGGTGCTGGGCTTGCTTATAATTATCTAGGGACAACCTGGAGATGGAGCACTGAGGCTCCTGAAAATATTCTGTACTGCTGTTACATGATCTTCATCTGGGGAAAGGTATTTTCTCACAGTTCTGCAAATAGGATCCCCATTCAGAAGAGTCATCATGCAGGTTTATGGTCATCCATAGGTTTATGGACTCCCTGTGTAACAGAGTGAATGTCAGGGCCAGCCACAGTAACACCGGAATTGGTCATTTTGGCTCACAAAACAAAGCATCATTAGTGCTAAATAAGAAGGCTAAGAGCAATTACTAGGTTTATAGAAAGCGATGGTAATTAAGTTTCACAAGATTTAAGCAGAAAAGAAAAGCGAGGCAAATAAATCAATTATTCACATGCTGCATTTTCAAATCTTCTGATCTGGCAATGCATTTAAACGTAGTATAGGAGGAATTCCCACTAAATCATCAGAACTTATGGCACTGGAAACTCAACATAACCAGACAAATTCATCTTTAAAAGAGAAATTAAATATTATTCGTGTCCCAAGTACAATTTTTCAAAAACTATTATTTAAAAGGATTAAAAAAATATCTATTCTAAGTATCTTTAATCTTTTGTCACCAAGTTTTCCATGTTTGTTTTTTAATGCCTCATTTTCTTCTCTTGGCTTTTTAGACAAGTGGAATTGGTACTGAATGGCCCAGCCTTTGTAGCTCACTTCTCAGAAGCAAGGCAGACTCCTGCCTGCCCAGTTGCTGAATTTATTAGCCACAGGTGGTCTGTTCTGCAGAGCTTCACCTCAGCACCACTGAATGCCTTAAATGGGTCTTGAATTTGCAGGGTTTTTTTGCCACAAATTAAAACCCCAAGTCTATAATTGTGGGGTGTGTAATTTTCTTTCACTCACAACTTCTATTCATTCCTTCACAGCATATTAGTGCTTTAGTGGTATTTTCTTTTTACAGGTCTGTGAGGTGTTTGTAATTCCTTTAATAAATTGTTTTTTCTGACATTTCTGTGAGAGATCCAGGTCCAGCTTACCGGGTCCTGCTCATTACCAAACCTGAGTAGCAGGGTGTGACTCCCTGTGACCCTGTGCTCCTTCAAGGTATTTTCGGTGCCTTGCTAATGGGTAATGGATAATTTTGAAAACTTTGCAGGTGTGATCCTGCCAAGTGTTTGCACAGTGAAGCCCAGTCCCTCCTGCCTGTGTGTGCCCCTGTGGTAAAAACTGGGTACAGGGAACTCTGCTTGAAACTCTGCAAGGGGTTGAGGAGGGAGGAGAAGAAGAGTAAAAGAAAGTTTAAAATGGTTGCATTTTTTTTTTTTAAGCCTACAGACTTTGTGTGGTTTGTTTTAGAAGATCTGTGGGAAATATTTGTAGTAGGCAGGAACAAGACAGCAGACAGAGGAGGGGGGGGGGACATGACCCTCCAAGTCAAGCAACAAAAAGTTAACACAATTACCAAATATCAAATGTGGAGCAGAGGGACTAATTCGATCAGAGAGGCCAAAGGGATAACTCTTGGAGACAAAGCCTTGCAACACGGAAATGCAGACTAATCAACTGCTTTATCAAAAGAAAAAGGAAACAATTTCCAAGCCTTAACTAAAATCCCCAGTTGGTTCTTCATCTTTTCAGGGGTCTGGTTTTTGCCTAGCAGTGTTTGCTCCATCTCACATTTATTTCACTGCTTCTGCTCCCTGCACAAAGCTGTTTCCCTGGCTCCTGGCTCTTCAAACAAGCTGCCTCTACTCTTGGTTTAAGGAACTCCTCAATCATGAAAGGGAGCAAGCAGAGGGAAATATTCATTACGTTTAATGTCCAAGCCTACTTTCCTTAATTGCGTGGAACAGAGCAAGAGTATCCAGAGTCCCTTTGTGCCTGCAGGATTTTGCAGAGCAGGTATTTGCTCCATGTGATGGCAAGTGGCTGCTCTGAGATCTCCACTGAGCTCCTGCCTGACCCGGACCCCCCCAAGGCTGCAGATCCAGACTTCACCAGGTACAGCCCAACAAAGCAGAGCTTTTCAGACTCACACTTCTGTTTCCAGCTAAGCAGGTGCTGTTATGACAGATAAAATGAGCTGGCATAAAGGGAAGAAGGAGCTCACAGAAGAAAGCACAGGAGATGGGAAGCACAGCCGGAAAAAGCGAGAGCGGCTGTTCAAGAAGAGATTTTCTCGACTGAGCCTCTTCTCTGGGTCTCCCAAGAATAAACTGTAAGTACATCCAAGATTATATTTTGCATATATTTTCAAACAAGAAATTTTGTGGGTATTTGCAGAGCAGCTTTGGAAGAGCCACAGGCACTTTGTTACCTCTGCTGGATTAACAGTTTCACAAATGAAGAAACAGAGGCTAATTGAACAACTTGAGCTAAAAACCAGTAAGTTGCTGGCAGCACTAGAGATGAAATTAACTTCTCCAAGTCTTGTGTGTCTGTGAATTTATTTTAAATCCATTTCCCTATGCTTCCAGCAAGAGATTAGCAGGAGAGGCATCTCTATTTCTCCAGGTACACACCAGCACTGCCGCTGGGACCACCCCACAGTTCACAGCAGAAACTTTGCTGCAGTTTTGTTGCACCAGAGCTGTAACTCCAGGGTGCAATGGAAAATGTCAATGCATGAGGAGCAGCAAAAATCACTGTTCAACAAAGTTACTGATACTAAGTTTCTTAAAATTCATAATTAATGCTGGTGTTCCTGCAATAGTTCTGTATACTTACTCTTTTCAGTTAGAAAAAGGGAAACAAAACAAAAAGGCAAACAAAAAAAAAACTATTCATTTTTTGTAACCTAAGTAAGCAGAGGTAAACATGATTTTGAGCTTACTGCTTTGTGAATGTATTAATTTTGAGTTATTGTAATCATTCTTATGGGATTTGAAATTCTCTTCTTGGGTCTTCCTCCCTGGTATTAGTCTTCCTTAACACAAAGTAAACTGAGTGTAGACTAAGATCAGGAGGGGTTTCCAAAAGTATCTTTTCTCATCCAAAAGCTGTTTTCCCTACAGATCTCCTAAAAGGAGTCTGTCTTTGGTAATTATCATGAAATTACCGTCTTAGCAGGAAGTGCACGCAAGTCTCCACAATTACTCAGCTAACTGCATTAGGCTTGATAGCCACAGCAGCTGCTTGCAGGCTCCACAGAAGATTAAAATACACTACCAAGAAATGAACCTGAGAGCCAGATTTTTCCCTCAGACTGATCTAATTGCAGCACAACTAATACCAAGGGCTTGGTTTTGGGATTTTTCTTGCTGCGCTGCTGAGGAAGTGAGCTAGAAACATAGTCAAACATCCAAAACTTGAATTCCTGCTGCAAATGTTCTCTGTCGTTCATAATTTCACTGAAGAGCGCATTCAGGAATCAGACAAATAGAATTAAAACAATAAAATTATGCTTTCTGAACACTGATCCTTATTTGTAAGTGATAAATATGAATTTTCCCCAGTTTGAGCTAAAAGAAAAAAAAAAAAAATTATTAGCAATCTAGCAACCTCCCAGGGTACTCCCACATTAATGGAGAGAGAGCCAGCTTTCAGATTTTACTGGATCTATTTCTGCATTCGAGCCATCAGGGCTCACAGAACTTGCACAGTGGTGTAGCCAAACCAGATCATCTCTACAGTGAGCACTGATCCATGAGCTCTGTAAGGGTCTGTGTAGATAAAACAGAAGGGTCTATAATCTGATCAGGAGAGCTTTCCTTTCAGCTCTTCCACCTCTGGTCAAGGCCAGTGAATTGCTGGCCAGAGCTGGCTTTACTGGCCAGCACTGGTGGGCATTGCTGGTGCCCACAAGTGGGACAAGAACCTTTGTGATGATGTGGGGAGCACTGGGTCAGACACACAGAGCTCTGTGTAGTTTGTCTTCATGAAAATGAGGACCACAATCACGCACAGAAGAGCTGCATGTTGAAGCTCCTCCCCTGTTAGCTGATGCCACTCTCTCATGGCTTTGTTTAATGATGAAAATTCTTCAAAAATTCTGTGTTCGGAAACTAATGGCTTGTCACTGCCACCGCGGCAGCCGAGCCAGACTCTCCTTTTCGCTTTCATCCCTGTTTTCTCAGGTGGCCACACCCAGCACCCGCTCCTAGGGTACAGCCTCTGGAAGGGTCCAGAAATCACTCACTGATTGCTGTCCCATCCAGCCCGGAGTGCGCGGGCTGAGCTTGTCACCCCTCTCTGTCCCTGTCACCCCTCTCTGTGCCTGTTCCAGCCTGCCACCTCCCTGTCACTGCGTCTGTCACCCCTCTCTATCCCTGTCACCTCTCTCTGTCCCTGTCACCCCTCTCTATCCCTGTCACCTCTCTCTGTCCCTGTCACCCCTCTCTGTCCCTGTCACCCCTCTCTATCCCTGTCACCTCTCTCTGTCCCTGTCACCTTTCTCTCTGTGCCGTGGCAGCCCCCAGGGAAGGAGCCAGCTGGCCGAGGAGCAGCGGAGGTGTTCGCCCGGGAAGGGCTGGCGGCGGCCGCAGGCGGCTCGGGAGGAGCCGTGCTCGCTGCGGCGGCTCGGGGCGCTGGGGGCTCGGGAGGAGCCGTGCTCGCTGCGGCGGCTCGGGCCGCTGGGGGCTCGGGAGGAGCCGTGCTCGCTGCGGCGGCTCGGGCCGCTGCCGCTCTCCGGGAAGATGTGTCCGGGCTGCGAGATCCTGCTGTGCCGGCCCTGCGGGACCCTGCACTCGCAGCGCGGCTTCATCGCCCACAGCCTGCTCGACCACTACGACCCCGCGGCCCTGCCCTGAGCTTTGGGAGCCGAGTACATCCCGAACCCAAAGCTGGCACCCATCGGGATGACGGATCCTGGCCCGGCACCAGCCCCGGGCAGCTCAGCCGCCGTAGCCGCTCCGCAGCTCAGTCTGTACGTAGCAGATGCGCTCATTTAACCAGCAGAAACCCGGCAAACAGAGCTGTAACCTAAACGTTTCTCTGCTGTTAAGGACAGGGAATTGTTTCAGAAATATTCTCCAGAGCTTTCCTCTTCTTCTTAAGGAAACAAAGATTATCCCATTGAGCTGCAAGAGCAAGCGTGACTACTGCATGCAGAGCCACTTGCAATGTCTTTGTTTGCTTCAGTGTTCTTTGTGGTCTGGAATATTAAACGTTTTATTTTCAAATTAACTACCTCAGAGATGCAACTTTATGGGGGAAAGGGGCTTCTAGCCACAAGGATTGCAGCTCACATGCCAATTCCTTCCTAGAATTTCCAGGCTTTCAACATCTCACTTGTGGTCCTGCACTGTGCATTAAAAGGAGCAACAACAATCCTTACTCACAAAGTATTTAAGCCTTCCTCGAGTTCTTAAACCTAGACCTGTATTTTTAAGCAGCTCTTCAAACATAGTGCACTCCAGACACCAGGCCAAGGCTCAGGGGCAAGGGGGGTGGCAATGAGGTCCAGGCACACATAAAACTTTGCCACTGTGCAATTCCCCAGTACAGGGGAAGGCTGGAAGTAGCCTCGGGAACAGAAGATCCCGAGTCTGGCAGCATGCACCTCTTCCTGCCATGCCAAAGGGCAGGAGTCTATGTGCAGGATTAATTCCTTGCTCTTTGGTAGGGAACAGGCCAAACAGACTTAGTCTCCCATAGCCATTAATATTAAGGGTTCTTTTATTTAGCCAAGCAGAAGAACATAGGCAGGGATGTTTAGACCTTTGCTTTATCTCTCCTTTTCCTAAATTCAAAAGGAACAAGTCCATAAGGAAAAGGAGTCTGTCCTTCCCACTCCTCTTTTGGAGCTGTTCCATTTTTGTTCAAATGTTTGGTAAGGTGACTGGAACCCAGATTTTTTTCTGTCCCTAGGGAATACATGGACTGAGCTACGACGTCTATTCTCATGTTTTGTTTCCACCCTCCCAGGAAAGGAGTTTCCACAGGAGGAGTCCAGAGACACATTGCTGTGCTCCTGAGTATCCTGAACAATAGTGCTCACCTCCCTTTGTGGAATGTCAGACACCCCAGTGCTCCTCATGCAAGGGGTACAGAGACCATTTCAGGAACCAGACTGAGCTGCTGGAAGCTCCCAGAGCAAAGCCCGTTAGGAATTTCATAAAGGAGAAAACCTTAGGCAGGATTCATAAACTGCAATGAACCGCTGCCACGTTCCTCCCTTCTGCCCAGACTTCACTGGTTCTCCACACTGCCAGCAAGTGCCCAGACTTCCTGCTCAAATGCAAACTTCTAAAGCCAAAAATGAGATCTTATGAACACCCTTGTGCTACAAGGGCCTTAATCCCTCTAAAACCACATTTCCATGGTGCTTGATTGTTGCTTCCCTTCATTTTCAAAAGCCAACCAAGACCTGGCAAGCCAGAATGAACCTTTCACATTTCTGTGGGATTGCTATTCCTAAACTGGGACCCTTCACAGCTTTCCCAAGTGTGAGTCATAACACTAAACTTGAAGGAATATAAATTCATACCCATTCCTCTTCATCAAGTAATCCAGAGGAGACTTCTTCAGACAATCCCCTAAGGAAGAGCAAGGTGACAGACTGAAAGGATGAAGGACTAGCCCATCACAACAGCATTATTTTAAATCCTACAATCCCATACAGTGAAATCAGTTCAAATAGGTCATGGCTGAGCCTCTATTCAAGCGTTCCAGAGGGAACAGAACAAGAGAAGTTCTCTCTGCGTGGTAGGACTTCCTGTGTGGCTTGCTAAAGGGCACAATTAGCTCCTCATGTGGGTTATTAGGCTGGAAAGGCACCCAAGTAGCTGCAGTGTGCAAACCCAGCTCATGGAGGAGAGCAGCTCTCTCTTGTCCCCAGTGAGTGTCCAGCTGCTGGGCTGCGCTGTCTGAAGGACAGCTGGCGATGTGGGCAGGGTGAATCCATGCTCCTGGCAGGAGTACCTCCCCTTGCCTCCACTAGCTATCAAGTCATGTCTGGGGAGAGTAACTACAATGATTTTGTTATGCACTGAGGCAGCACCAACAGTTTTGTACTTGATTTCTCAGCAGCTGGTGAATTACTGCACCTTTCCTGCAGTGGCTACCAAACTCTGCTGCAGAGATCTGCCCGGTGCTGTGTGTTCCTACCACAGCCAGGTTAATGTGCCACTGAAGTCAGGCAATAGAACCACAACTTGAGCTGAGCCTGGCTTTGCTCTCCTCAGCCACACCACAGTGAGGTCCTTTTGTCTCCAAAATCCCCAGTCCCATTCAAACAGTGAGGCCCAACAGCACCAGGGCACTGTCCCCTCATGTGGCACCTGCTGACACTTGGGCACCAGAACAGCTCTGCTCCCTCAGCTCTTGCAGTATCATGCCAGACAAGTAATTTTTAAAATTATTATATCTTATCAGAGGATTTCAGGGTTAAATTTTAATGCTTGGCACATAATTACACTAATACACTATATTGTGAAAGAATAATAATAGAAATACCGATTACAGTAGTTTCACGAATATAAGCCGCACCTTTTTCATTGAAGAATCCAGC
>VRYO01000710.1:3129854-3162622 GCA_009812075.1 Sialia sialis
GAAGTGCGGCTTATATTCAGGTGCGGTTTATAATCGTGAAACTACTGTACACGTTTAAAAAATGTAGGCTTGAAACAGTCCTAGAGAATAAAGCTATGATACAACCTGACATATCAATTATTAAGAGCCTCTACTATTTAATTATCTGATTTCAATAGCTCTGTGAGATTGAAGAGGAATATTGGACTCTTTTACATTAAATAAAGGAATGGGGTCTGTCCAAGGCATTTGCTGGAATGTGAGTGACTTGACAACCAACAACACCCACTGCCAAAGCAACCAATCCAAGCAGAGAGGGAAAGAAAGCAGCTCCACAGCTGAGGGGCAAATCCACGGGAGCTCTTTCCCTGGAAATCCAACACAGGACAAGCAGGAGTGTAAAAGCAGCAGCTGTCACTGTTTGTCACAAAATAAATGATTCAAGGTAGAAAGCAAACCCTCAAGTAATCATGCAATCAGTAATAAACCAGAACAAATAAAGATCATTTACATATTGCATATACCAAATTTCAGCTGTGCTTGAATGCCAGCTTTCTCCTCTGCCAGATACAATGAAGGCCTTGAGAAGGAAAAGTCATTCTTCAAGTGGACGTATACAAAGAAAGGTAATTCACATGAGAGAGACCACGTGAACTGAAGGTTCAGCACAAAATCTTTAAATTCTCTTATTATAATCTAACCATTTGATGACTTCTGAAATACTGTGCTCCAAATCAGCCCAAATTAACTTACCAATTTAGCATTAGAGCAAGATATTTGGAAATAATCCATGGATTGATGTGCCAAAATCCTATCTTCTCTTGGATGACAAACAGTGGAGGACATTGTCTCTCCTTTGACTTTTCACAAAGCAGTTCATGTTTGTTTTCTGAATGAAAGTCTATATGCCACAGGCTGTAACAAGTAGGATTAAAACTAGGGAAAGTGGTGATCTATTTACTAATACAATTCAGCAAACCAGAACTCTGCTCAACACTTAACACGAAGGTATCACAAAACCAGCTTTGATGACCTGGTAAATGCTGCTTGCTGCCAGATTCAGAGCTGAGAGATCAGCCTGGAAGCACTCCTGTGAGATGGGATCTCTCCTCAGCTATTTGAAGATCAATTCAAAGGCGGAAAACGCTTCATTGTCTTTGCTGCCAAACACAAAACCAGACCATTTAACTCAGCTCTAACCTTCTTTCCCCATTCTTGTTAATTAATTGCCAAGAGCAAACATAGAGAAGGTAAAGACAACCAAACACAACACAGCCACTGAAGGGCTATTAACCAACATAAACACTGAGAAAAAGCAGCATTTCCTAACCACCTCTAAATGTTCCTCAAGGAACAGAGCCAATGGGGTTTTCTCACCATCTCAAATGCTTTTATAACCTGCATTAAAGTCGCATCCAAAATCCCCTCAACCTCCACAAAACCTCTTTTCTCAGTGCAGCACCTGCGGTGGTGCTGGATGCAGGGAAGGTGTTCCTGCACCTGGAGGTCACAGCTCAAGGGGAGTCTGAGGAACAGCCTGAACCACCCTCAAGTCCTGGGGTGGGACATGGAACTCAGCTGCCCTCTGAGCCATAGAAATAAAGGAAATCAAGATGTCACTGTGCTCCCTCCTGGCAGAGCCCTCGCACACCAGTCCCAGGCAGCCAAGCTGCTCTCACCAAATTCATCTCAAAGTTCTGGAAAAGCTGATGTGTCCTCAGCAAGGCCAGACATGTCCAAGAGCTCTGTCTCACAGAAAAACAGAACGTGACCAGGAAAACAGTTCCTGGATGAGGTTACTTTTTTCAGAGCTGTCACCTGCAAAATAGTTTTTTTAACTTTGCTATAGAAATAATTTTTAAGAAAGGACATGTCACACTTCAAATACTACCATATTGTATATAAAAAAACCAGCCCTAAACCCAACAAAAACAACACACATACCACTTGTTACTTTTAGAATACTCTAAAAGCAGAAGTCTTTTCAGACAGATAAACCCATAGATTGAGGACAAGAGAATCAATGCCCCACCCTGACTCCAGGTAAGTTCTTAACCTCTAAAATAAATGAGGAAGCCCCAAACCAACAAAATAAAACACTTTCAACAAAGTAAAACCAACTTTAATTAAATTCCTACATCATCCAACATTTCTATGCAGAACAACTGTTTAGTCAAAAAGTAAATATATATGTTTAATTCTCTTTCAAATGTCCAGAAGAATCAAGAGCTACCAGTGTTCCTTGGAGAACAAGCAGTAGTTAAACCTCTCTTGCTGATGTACAGGAACAGTTTGTTACATCTTTTAACCAGCAGTTCCCTATTGCACGTAACAAATTCGCTCTCCATTTAAGCACCTAAAGCCTGGTACCTCGCTAAATAAATTAAAACAAATCCAGTTTCTTCAGCAACCATCTTCAACATATATATCTTGGTAAAGCAACATTACTGCAAGCTTTTAATAAATACAGAGAGAAGATCAGTGACTGCAGGGTGTTCTGTGGAATGAGCTCTTCCCATAAACTCTAGCTTCTCCAACTGGTTGGGGTTTTTGGTATGTATGCTCTAAAAATCAGTTTGTGTAGTATATTGAATGAAAACATCCCTTATATAGGTCAGTACATTTTGCAGGGAAGGAGTGATCTGAGATAGGGATTTCAGTGTAAAGCTGGAAGGAGCTTCTTGCTGGAACCAAACCAAATTGTGCCTCTCTGGAGCTGAAGGCAAAGCCCCAGAGGCTGAGTGGGAGGGAGACTGTAACCAATGAGGGATTCTCAGGCACGTCTGGAATTGGCCTAACCTTCCCCATTCTGAAGGGCTTCTTTTGTGTGTTAAGTCAGAGGAACAAAATTGTGCAACCCTGAACATCTGGATGCTGCATCACGTGTGTCAGAGGTCCCCTCCACACACCCAGCCTTCCTTAGGCAGCAGCACAGATATGAAGCAGGTCCCTGCAGCACAGTGATACCATGGATGCTATTTACAGTAGAATTAATGCATCTGTGCCAGTAGGGCAGAGGTCATGTGAAAAATATACACAATACACTCATTTTTTAGCCAGATTAGGATATTTTAAAAAAATTTACTCTTCAAGTCCTAACTTTAAACAAAGAACAGTTCTGTCAGAGGCCCTCAAACCTCCCAAGGTATGTTAGAGCACATTACCCTAACGTATAAAAACAAATATTTACACCTCCATAAAGTACCAAAGAATTTTTAAAAATGCCTAGTAGTTCTCAGCGTGCAAAGTCAGCAGGAACTGATTATCCAGGATGTTCACTAACAGTCTTGGAATCAAGCATTCAGAAGCAGAGTGCAAAAGACTCAGGAATCATTTCAGTCCTTTTGTTTTCGCTATTGTTTCCTTTCTTGTTTTGGATCAGTTCATAGAATCCCAGAATGTGCCGAGTTGGAAGGGACCCATCAGGACCAGAGTCCAACTGCTGGCCCTGTGTGGGGCTCCCCAGGAACCAGCCTGTGCCTCAGAGCATTGTCCCAGTGCTTCCTCAAGTTTTGTTGGTCCGTACGACAGAAACCCTTCACAAACACTTATCAAGGTAACCTTCAGCTTAGTGCAAATGCCAGAATCTCCTAGGACCTGTAATCTTTTCTGACAGTGTGAGCCATCCAGTTCACTTTAGTAGTCCAACTTTCCCGCAGAGCTTCATCAAACTTTTGCTTGAACTGCTTTAGTGCTTCTTCTTCACTCTTCCCTAAGGCGAGGGAGTCCTAAGGCAACAGGGAAACAAGGACTATTAGGAATTTTTAAAAGCACAGTTAAAGCCTTCTTAACCTTAAACACAAGCCACAGTGTGTTTTGTTCTCCTCTAACACTTTTTCACTTACTACTCATTGAGCAATACATCAGTTGGTTTAGGTAATACATCTTCCTGGGTTTAAAGATAAAACTGAAAGAGAATGAAGCAAATAATTTTCACCTTTACAGGCGACTCCATTTAAGATGCATGGATCCTGAACCCATCCTTTGAGCACTAGGACTGACTACAGACCTTGCTCCATAGTTAAAAAAGAAAACTTCCAGGACTGTGTGGAAATCTTGACAGCAATGGGAAACAACGAAAATGTATTAATCTTGGAATCAAAAAAATCACAGCCTGGAAAAATGCTGAGTCCTGCTGAGCTGTAGCTCTTACTCTACCTTGAGATACTGGATGTCCTTGACAGAGGTGAGCTCTGGCAGCCCTGCAGTCAGCATCAGTGCAAAGAGGGTAATAAATAGGTTGCCGTGCTTGCGCAGGATCAGGTAG
The DNA here is from genome assembly GCA_009812075.1 of Sialia sialis. NCBI lineage: Eukaryota > Metazoa > Chordata > Aves > Passeriformes > Turdidae > Sialia > Sialia sialis. Next base: position 3,134,101 of record VRYO01000710.1, read on the forward strand.
GCTTCCTCACAGTACTGCCGGAACCTGTGTGAGCCAGGCACATGCAAGGACACAACAGGGAGAGTTACACACATGGAAACCAGAATCTGTCATCTGGTCTGACAAATACAGACTGTGGAACACAGCGCAGAGAGGGCAGAGATGTCTGCAGAACTCCCGGTGGATTCACACAAACACGTTCCATGTCTCCCCAGCACCAAACACCACCAGCTGTTCTTCAGAAAGAGCAAAAGTGCCAGAGGTCACGGTCCTACCTCCCTGACAAGTTGTTAGGTGAAATGTCCTGATTATCCTATAGCTTGGGCTACATGGAAAAGCCAAAGCTCTATTGCAATCCCTTTAATCTCTGTCATTTCTAATTTCTTCTGTGGTCAAAACTGAACCAGCTGCCAGGACTGGTGGGTCACGAGCACGAGGCTCCTTATGGCCAAGCATCCAAGCAAGGCCATCATGGGGCAGCACAATGAACATACCCTGATGGACAGGAAGGAGCCTGCTCCTAAGGGCAGTGCTTGAACAAAAGTCTGGAAGCTCTGCCTGGAGCCCAAAGCTGCTGCAGGGAGAGCTGAGCCCAGAAGAACCTGCCCCCTCCTGCCATAGGAGAACAAAATCCACTGCAGAGCTGCAGCTTCAGGTTCTGAAGTAATCTGGGGACATTCCAGCTCAGGAAGAGCAGCAGACAGCCCTGTAAATGCATGTTGGCACACTTCCACACAAGTGCAAATGAGCAAACCAACCCCAGGTAGGTTCTGGTATGCTGGAAGTGATCATCTCAACTAGAAATAGATCCAAGTAACACTTACCGGCCAAATTTTTCAGTGTTCCCTGTTTTTCCTTGTTGAATAACATGAATGAAATCATAGGTGAGTATGAAAGGTACCCGTTCCCTTTTAATTCCAAACTTGGACTTAAAGTTGCCAAGAATATGCCCAAAATCTATGTGAAAGAGCTAAAAAGGGGGAAAAACAGTAAAAATTAATTTCTTCAGTGAAATATGTCCATTTTCTTATACCTCTACAGGATGCTGGTATCAAGAACAGTTAACTCCTAATGTGACTCTCTAAAACCTGTGGTTTCAACCCTTTGGGAGTATTTGGTTCCAAAATATTTCAAGATTTAAAGTCAGTAATAACATCCATGCACTTATGAGTGACCACGGCAGCAAAAGATTCGCTCAGGTTTAAGCTGTTGCTGCCATGAAACATCTTGGTGGCAGTATCAAACAAAAATGAGCCCACAAGGCTCAACATCATCACATCCAAGGCCTTCCCACACAAGGACAGAGGCAAAGGGAGCAGAGCTGAGTTAATTTGAAGGACCTGTGGCAGTTCCCCATATCAGAATCGAGGATAAGGGCATTCCAGCTCTCTTCCAGGAGGTATAAACTTAAAAGAATACTGCAAATGTCTGCAAAACTCTTAATTTTATAACTCTTTCTGGCTTTCCAGGCAGAACAATTACAATTAAATCAGACAAGTTGCATTACAGAGTAACAATTAAGAAAGAACAAGTCTAGGAGCTCCCCCAGGTTCTGAGTGCACAGCATTGCGCTGGTGTTGGGTTCCACACTGAGCATTTCAGCAGGGCTGAGTGCACAGCAGACTCACTTCAGACTCACTTCACTGCTCCAAAATAAAATTGACGGATTTTAAGGGCAGTCTTCTGCAAGATACCCTAAGACCACTTTAATTCAATGAATTTGAACCATTAAATGGCCTCTTGGATGTTCTGTAAAAGCTCTACAGAACAGCCTCTCTCCATACAGAATTGCTGATGGACCAGGCTTTGCTCTGTCCTTCCCCCAGCATTACATTTCCTTTCCTTGAAGCTCTCTCCAACCCTCAGGGAACCACAGACGTCAGTTCTATCCTTGTGGGGCTTTCCTTCCACCAAGGCACTAAAGAAATTACAAGAGAGAACTCTTGCACACCACAGACACCAAAGGCTTTCTGCCTACAGAAGGGACTTTTACCTGCCCGTTTTTCCTGACCATGATATTGTCACTGTGTCTGTCACCAATTCCCAGTACATATGTAGCTACACAGTAGCCAGCACAAGACAGAGTAAATTCTTCAATGGCTCGATCCAAGTCCTCTCTGCAACCACAGAGAAAAATGATATTAGTGCACACTACTGGAATTCATGTCATGCCTCAGCCTCAAAAAGGATTTTTTGTTTGTTTAAACCAGAAGTCCATTAGGATGCTGTAAAATCAGAATAACTTGAGGAAAAAATACTGTAAAGGTAAATACGGAGAACAAGCAATATGGAAGGCAACATCAAGGCTTGAGACCCATGTAGTCTTCTTGGGTTTGTTTGTTCTGCAAAATCTGATACAACTTACAGTAATTTCACACTCATAAGCCACACCTGGTTATAGGCCGCTGGGAAGACCACAGGATTTGTCCATAAATAAGCCCCACAGGGTGATAAGCAGCACTATTTTTTTTAGAAGTGAGGATCCATGTGCAAGAAAGTAACGAGTTAGTAACAGAATCGCCAGATCGCAGGGTTTGCTGTCAGGTGCTCAATTTGCAGACAGTTTTCACAGACCAGGGAAGCCTTTAAACGCAGCCCCAGGTGCTCTCCCCATGCCGTGGGCCCTGGCACTCCCACCCCAGTGCTGGCTGCCGTGGCCGCCCTCGCCGCATGAAGAGTGGAGCTGGTGACCCCCCTTGCCACGTGAAGCGCCGGTGGCCTGGCCGTGGCTCCGTGGCAACTCCCTCCCCAGCCGGCTGCGGCTCCGCAGCAGCTCCCTGCCCAGCCGGCTCGCACTTCTGGGTTGGCATTTCACCGGAATTTGTTCATAAATAAGCCGCACCTGGTGATTAGCCACACTTCTGGAATCGGCTCGATTCTTCAGTGAAATAGATGTGGCTTATCAGTGTGAAATTACTGTACTCGAAAGCACACAGCCAAAATGCTGCAAACACCAGGCCCAAGGGAACCGTGAACCTCAGACAGGATTGGACACACTAGAAAAACAATTAGCAGGAAACCCCACCTTCCTCAACACTGAAAGAGAAACTTCATAGGAATTTTGTAACTTATACTACAGCTGAGAGAATAAGTGCAGAAATTACCCTAAATTGTACTCCTTCAGCCAGTTCAAGAGTGCATCCTTGTTGAAGGCAGCAGCTGCAGCAACGTTGCTGCTGTTTAACTGAATGTCAGCAATGGTTTCTGAGCTAGAAACAGCCTCAATGAGGCCAGAGTGATCTCCAGTTGCTAAACAGCCATAGGGCAATATCCTGCAAGGAAACACAGAATCGTGTCAGAACCTCAAACAGCAAAGTGTTCCTTTAGTGTACTCAACTTTTGGAGATGGCTGAATACTCATTTAAACAGTAAGCTCACAAAGATTAACACACAGGAATTGACTGTAAAGGTAAAAGACCAGAAATACATTTTAAATAGTCATTTTTCTTATTATGTACATAGATGCAAAAAAGAGAGACATTTTAAAAAGCCCAATTTTTCTTTTTTTATTGGAACCCAGATTCTTGCAACTCCCCAGGACTTGCCACAGAGGGAGCCCTGTGCCTGCATTTGTGAATTCCTGCCCAGACAGACCCTGACCCGCTCCAGTTCATTGCTGGAAATGCAAAAGAGGATCTTATGCTTTTCCATCTTCTTCCTACTTCAAAGGAAAATTCTAGAAATCCTACTAAATATTAACATAAAGAATGTTTTCCAGTTCCTACTAAACTGAAGCACAGAAACTCAATGGAAAACAGGAATACATCTTTTAACTGGCTTGGTATCTCACCTGTGCATTCACACACTGTGACCAGTGAAAATACCTCTTACCATGTCACTGCATTACAAGACACAGTAAAGATGGAAATTAAGGAGAGATATGTATAAATAGGTAAGTGTATTTTTTCCAATATCTTAAAAAGCTAAACAGAATGGCAACACCCCATGAAGCTCAGCATGTGCAATGCAAACTTCAAGTACACTTTTCAAAGGCAATGCATCACAAATTGAGGTGTCTGCTCTTGTGCCAGGCAGCTCAGGCCATAAATATTATCTCAGTTGAGGTCATGGTCCATGGGTAAGAGCATGGATACCGACAAAAATCTGCACTGCAGCACACAAGTAAGTCAGCACTCACTAACTTACAGAGCTGCATGAAACAATTGCAGGACATATTAAAATTGATGTGTGTGCCTTCAGACGTACATATACATACAGAAAGAGAAAATACTGCCAGTGAAGCTGTCATTAGTATTTATATATAAAACTACATAACATATACATACATATATATATGTATGTTTAATATAAGACAAAGTTTGATTGCTACAAAGCATAACCACATCTCTTAATTGACACAGCATATTATCCCAAGCCATAGAAAAAAAAAAATAAAATTCCTTACAAAATTAAGCACAACTTTTTTGCCTTATAGCTGTCAGGGAACTGAGCAGTTTCTCCACCAAAGGGATAACACAACTAAAGTGGTGCAAGTAGTGATGCCTTGGAGTGGCTCCCTAGAACAGAGGCCAGACAAGATTAAGAGAATAAAGTGGGGATTTATTAAAGGCCTTCAGTAGATACACCTGGGGCAGTCAGAAGCCTCAGAAGCTACACCCAGAATGGACAATGGTCATGAGTTTTTCAGACAGATATGACTCCATTCACATATCAGGGGTTAATCCTCCAATTCCAGCTTCAGGTAATGAAGTCATTTACCCCCAGTTTGCTCCCCCCCAATTCACTTTTGTTTGTACTTTTCAGGGCCTGAGGTAGTGAAGTGTCCTTGAATCTCAGGCCTAGAGGAATTGTTTTGTCTGACCAAAATGTGAAGACAGGAACTAACACTCTGTATGGAGTTTTAGACTAATACACTAAAGTACAGGATTTGAAAAACATAAAAACTAAAATCTTAAGGCATCAGAAGCCATACAGATATAGGCTGGGATACTTCCCTGCTGGCAACAAAGTGCACTGCAGGTTCAACAGGGTATTTCAAGAGCGCTCAACTTCAAAACAACAGCAGAAGTGCAGGCTTGGAATGCTCTTCCCTGTTCTATTCAGAACCCTGCCCAGTCCCAGCAGCAGGGCTCTGCAGGAGCAGGAGGGTGGCTAGGATTGCCCCTGGGCACAGGGAAGCTCTGCCCATCCTTATCACCACACCACAAATGGGAGCCAAAGCTGGCCAGGTTAAAGTGCACGCTGGCCTCCTTCCATGGCACTGCAACCCACCCCCCTTGCAGCTGAACCGGGCACACGGCCAACAACTTCCCCTTCAAAAGCCAGCAATGATGAAAGCCTCCAGCCCCTGGAGGGCTGTGTGCTTACAACTGCAGGAAAAAACATCCTTGTCAGAGAGACAGTTTGACAGGAGTCAAGTTAGGGACAAATCCTCTGGGCCCTTTCCATCCCATCCTGGTCTTTCTGACTTCAGCATCTGTCAGCAGGATATGCTCCCTGCTTTTTAAAGCCAGTAAAAGCCATGGACAGATCAATACTGAAATCCTGGGTAGGACAGAAAAGTCTCTTCACTCATTTAAAACTGTTCTTTATTTCAACTGTTTAATTCACTAAAGCACTGCCCTTTCAAACACACATGAAATACTGGTGATTTATCAACATGTTCTCTGTAACTTCAGGTCCAATAGTTTAAAAATGATGACATGTTTAAGAGTTGTAACAAACACATTTTTCAGTATGTGTGTGAGCTCTGATTTCACTCATCCACAGCCACGTAACCTCAGATCTCACACACGCAAGGGAAAACCTTTCACATGAAAATGAACACCTACTACGGACAGGCAAACAAACAAACAAAAAAATGTTTTGGAGAATTTTCTGGTCAAAACGTAACCAAGTATTAAAGATTCTTACGACAAGTTACCACAGGAAAGGTGATGTGGAATAGATCAAACTCCTCAAATTCATGATTTTCCGTTGTTGTTACTTTACTTGTTTCTCCTCTAACACAACTTTGATGCTATAACAGAGGTAAAGCAGCCTGAACACTTTGTGACACAAGGATTTTCCTGAGAGGTGCAGCACCACAGCCCCCACAGCATCCTTGGGAAGACAGATGTTGTGCTCCTCTGCTGTGACAGGTATTGTAATAGGCCATCTATTTCCTACTAGTGTTCAGGTGCAAGTTTGTTTTAGAAATTATGCGGGGATTAACTAAAAAATATACTTTTTGCTTTGTTCATTTCTCTACTTGGATGATGTTTGAGGTGGACTGAGCCAAGGCAGACTCCTCTAAGTGTCAGTGTTTGTCTGGGTGCTGGTCCTGTTCTGGAAAGCAGATCCATCCTACACCCCAGGCTGTGTGCCCAGGATGAAGGACCTACAGGAGCACATGGTGCCATCCTCCTGCACACAAGCATCCCCTCTGATACACCCTCTGCCCTGTTTGTCACCCACGAGACAAATTAGTTGGCAGTTAAACAAACAAGCAAACATTTCTCCTCCTTCAGCTCTCAAAATCAACATATATTTGGTGTTCCTCTCTAGAGCTGAGAAATCCCACCAGGAATTGTGCTGGCTTTAGACAAAGACTGAGCTAAGGTTTCACCTTCAATCACTGTTAGAGAACCGAGTGTGGATTGTGGTGCAATTAGAAGGGAACTAATCCTGTCTCCATCTCAGTGGTGCATTGGCTGCCATTTGATCCATGCCTCATGGAAGTTGGACAATCTGCTTGTGGCAAAACATGACTGATGGATAGAGGCAGCCGCAAGAGCTGCTCTGACACTGCTGGCATGAGTGAGAAGCCCTGCTTTTACTTGGATGGAGTTACCAGACTCTCTGCAGTGGAAAAAAGTTGAAAACTGCAAAGCCCATTGTGCATCCACAAATGGAAGTAACCTCAGGGAAACTAAGGATGATAGAGGGCAAGAAGCAAAGACTGCACTGGTTAGTATGGACATATGACACAGTATTTTTCACTACTTTTTCAGCTGAGACCATGCCTCTCACCCAAGCAAAATGTAACCACTGAGTCCTGAGTCATGAACATGGCAAAGAACTCATCTCCACCACTGCTGGCTCAGAGATTCTGGAGTCATCTCTCCTTGAGAGAGATGCAGTTATATAAACACAGAGATGCCAAAGCCTCACCCTCATGGCTGTGCCCTCATGTTCTGGGTGTTCTGAGTGCTGTTTTGTCCAATTCTGTTCCCAAGGAAGGTCATTTCAGAGCCTTCTCTTGGCAAGTGCCTGATTAATCTCTTGGACAGACACTGAACTGTAACCCTGCCTCAATTCCAGGATTTTATTTCATAATGGTAACTATGACAGAATGAATGGAAGGAAGATGCTCCCAGTTAAGCAAACAAATTGAAGAGGCCAAATATAGAACTTCAATTCTCACTAGGAACTTCCCCTTTCTACTTTTCTTCCTTCACAGAGTTTTAAGAAAAATCTTGGACATCAGAGTTACGTTTTGGTTTTCCTCTGTTGTGTTAAAAAAAAAAAAAAAGCCTTAGTCAGGAAAAGCATATTTGATGAGTCTAATCACTGTTCCTGTTTGCTAGGCATGGTGTGTGGCCCAGGCTGGAACCACAAACAGCTTCTGGGAAGGCAGCTACTGAGGAATGCCTCATCTGGGATTCCACAGCTGCCAGAGGCTGTCCTTGCCCCCAAATGCTGCATCAGCCTCCTCACAGTCAATTTATAATGACATAAATGACCTAAGGTTTCCTCAAGTCAGTGTTCAACTTTGCATACACTCAACCATCTCATTGCAAATGTACCTTCCCAGAAACAATTTGTAATTCACATTCCTACCTTTCCTTAAGCATTCTAAATAACAAGTTGATAATTTTACTTACCTGTGCTGATGTTAGGTGCATTATGTTGTTCCCACTACTATATTTGAAACAAAGAATTCAAAAAGAGCTCCAAGAATCTGAATGAAGTATTTCAGGCAATATTTAAATATAAGTACTTCTAGACTTGTAAACAACACTTAAGCAGAGGACTACAGCTCTTACACAGGCATACAAAATGTCTAATAATGTGACACCCAGTAACTTCTTCAGGACTACTTTCCTAAAATGCAACTGAATTTTTGAATTATATACCTAAAACCGGTTCATAAATTTGGGTGGGAAACTTTCCCTTGTATTAGAGGGTTGTGTGGTAGCAATGACTGATGCTGTTGCTCTTAGGAATACTTCAGTATTTGTTCAAAGAAGCCACATTTACCTTATCAAGCATAGGAAAGCAAGAAAGCTGCTCTGCAAGAGACTCGGGAAGATACAATGATATTTCTGGTCAGAGAAATGCCCTCTGGCATCCAAACAGAGAAGTGACTTCAGAGTTTCAGATGTTCCCAGTAGCTGTAAGTGCTGGTGTGAGCAGCAATGAGAGCTCTGCTCCCAGCAGGAAGGAGAGGAGGTAACACTTCTCACCTTGGCCATGACAGCTGAAACCTCTGGGTGCCCCGACAGATGCACAGAAAGAGAACAGAGGGGAAGGTGCTAAAACCAGGAAAGCTTTATTTCTAAAAGCAGACCCTCCATGCAAACAAACCAGCCCTTGGAAGATCCTTACCGGAGATCCAGGCCAGCCTCTTTCCACAGAATGTCCATCAAGCGCAGAATCTGGAGTGTCAACATGTCCTGTCGGAGATCTGCAACCAAAGGTGACAGCACTGCTTCAATTCCTCACAAACTTCCTCAAGTTTCCAAGGCCTTCGGAAAAAGCGATCTAAAAATACTCACCCAGCCTAAGGGTTAAAGTGGTGTTAATCTTAATTGCATCATGCTGACTTGCAGTGCCTGTGCTTTGAAACTCAGTCAGAAGATGCTTAATTGGTTCACTAATGTCAGAATTTATGGCAAAACAGAATAATACAGCTCTAGTGCAAACACATCAATGAAGAAGGAAAAATGGAAAGTTTCTAGCACTGCTTACCATCACCATTTTTGAAGATGATCCCTACAAGATCTCCTCCAAACATTTTGTTGTTGTACACTATCCACAGAGGCTTCATTTTAGAATCCATATATCTACATTTCTCAACACTAGAAGAAAACACAACAGAGGTTTTAGTCAAATAGGAATAATTCACCTGAAAAGATCTCAACATGGTTCAGAACATAAGAGAATATGTAGACTTCCAGTCTCTCAGTACTTTCATTCTGCTGCTGTGCCACTCACCAAGCTATGAACACATTTGTTACCTGTGGAATGTATTTGATGCTGACTGGTGAATGTATCTCTACTGCTTAAATCAAACACCCTCATTTTCAGAGAAAATAGTTTTCTTTTTATCCTTCCCCATCAATTTTTAGACTTTACATTTAAGTGCTGTGAAAAGTTATAGTGGCCTTTCTGCTTATTGTTAAAAACAGGAGCCAGGAATGCAGTCAAAGTCACTTTTAGACTTTCATTTAAATATGTTTAGCCATGTAATGCATTGACTAAGACAGTATTAAGTTCAGGGTGGATCACAAAAATCTTCTAATTTAACTGATGTCTGAACCTCACCAGATGCCCAGTAGAGCTTCTGTCACTATAGGAGAAATTCCCTGTAGCAGCACGTGCTGAACAATGCAGCCAGAGGAAGTTCAGGCACAAATACATTCCTGCTCTGCTGTTTCCATGCAAAGCTACAGTGAAATTGTGCTCATTCTTTACTTACTGCAGTTCTGAGAGTATAACAGAAGGATTCAAAGGAGACTGGAGGTCAGAAAGTGCTTCTCTGTAAGCATTTTGTTTCAAGCATGTATGCATTGCATCTTTGCCTTTTGCTTTGCTTTGCTTCATGGCATTCAGCTTAATTAGACTATTTAAAGTCTTCATTTTATTGAGGGCTTCCACCTGAAAGAGATGTTTTATCATTATTGGTCTGATTTGAGATGTAACATAATGTGAAATGTCCCATTTCACAATAGAACTAAGTACTAAATATTTCTACAACTTTTAAAAAATGGAAATAATGGATGGAAATTAAGTCATTCATGTTCCAGAAATATCATTTTCATAATTAATAGACACACTGATGAGATGAAAGCTCCTAAGCTTTGAGTCACTCTTAAAAGCATGATTTAACATTTCCCAAAAAATGAACAAGGCATTTTAATTTATGACACATTAACACAAATTCCTTCTTCAAAGTACAAATTTTAGTTTCTTGTTTCAACAAAGCACATAACATAGGTGCCCCTAGGCATACTGAAGTAACAGAAATACTGATTATTTAATACTCTAACAAACTGAGACATTACTTGAGATGAGCTGTGGATGCAGACATTTCATTGTTCACATTAAGTTGCATACAATAAGGCACAGCCATGTGACCACTTGCAGACAATTTTCACAGAGCAAAATCTTAAATGTGGGTCATTAAAATCCTGCTGAAGTCAGGCAGAACACAAAAGCTTTAAATGGTTAAGGTGTTCAAATCATAGCATCTTAATTAAGCTAAGTTTTTACCTTAGAAATGTATAAAGAATCAAGGCAATTATTTTTAATAATACAGGTGGGTTTAACTCCTTTCCCCCCTTCTGTTTTGCCAAGTTTTTTACTGTTCCAAAATTTCTAAGGAAAATGGTGATGTAAATGTCTAAAATGACAGAGCAAAGCCCTTTGACAAACCTAGATAGCACATAGAGCAAATACAACTTCTACACCTAAGCAAATTGGACCAAATAGTTCTTCTAACAATCAGCTGTGTTTGCACCAGTAAGGTGCTGAGCAATACACAGATTCTCCAGCAAACAGCAGCAATCTAACAATTATGAAAGCTCTTTGCTATACAAGGGAGCTTCAGCCTGACTTACAAGATGCTGAGTCAAAACTCACCCCTCCCACAGCCTGAACCCTGTCAGGCAGGATGCTGTGGAAATTGTATGGAGTTTGATTATAAAACTGGGCAGTGGAGAGCTGCCAGGTCAGCCATCTGTCAAAACCAAAAAAGCTCTGCTTTTCCACTATTCTAGGAGCTGTACAAACATCAGTGACAAGGGAACAAAATGGAACCTGTGTTGTACAAACAGGAACTTTTTGAAGTATTTCTACTTTGAATTTCTTCCGTGTTTGCACAGTTGGGAATTTTTTTGCCCCTTCTTTGATTGTACTGACATTTGCTTCCTGTAAAGTGCACAAAAACTTTACTGACCTTATGTCTATTGCTTAAAGCATTTCATCACCTACTCTTTTTATGATTTTGACAATGCTAATGAGCACACATGGAAGAGATGGTCTTTTCCATGTCCTGTGAGCTGCAGCAAAAAAGGAGCACAACAGAACATCCCTGTTCCACGTGCTCCCAAAGCAGTTTCAATGCAGACAAACACCACCATCAGCTACTCATCCACTGAGAGAATCTGTGGCCTGATAAATACTTTAACTCCATATTTCAAATATTTTTAAGATCACAAACCGCATTAGAGACTTCAAACATGATTTGCAGTGTCTCTTAATGATCTGCTGATAAAATTATTAGTGCTTTCAAAAGCAAACCTCTTGTGCTTATTAGGGTACTTAAAAGCAAACATCTCTCTCCTTTGTTCTCTTTGTGTGTGTGTGTGTGTGTGTGTGTGTGTGAATGTGAAGGACAGACCTATATTATCATTACAATAAGTCTTTGGGGGATTTGCAATACCTTCCAACAAAAGTCAAAGCTGCAGGAAGTAGTCCTGGAGTAATCTAGGTAAAATTTAGAACAAGCTACCCTTACGGGGAGAAAAACTTGAAATGCATGGAAGCCCTTCTTCAGTTAATCCAGAGAGTCTCTGTTGTGTCCAGACAGTACTGAAGGTGTCTCACAAGTCTTGGAGCACTGGAAAACCAGCTCCCTGGGACCCCACCGCCCTGGCTACCTTCTGTGCCATGGAGGCTGCTCCATCACTCACAGCCCTTTTAACTGCCTGTGTCACTCCTTCTCCTCTGCACTGCCCAACTTTGTTAAGGCAGCCAATTACCCCCCAGGAGCAATGGAATAATGGATCTCCAGACTTGGATAGGTCAGGATGACAGGAAAGGAAAGTCCCTACCTGTTTAGCCAGCACCTTCATGTGAGCCACGCTGCCCCTGCAATAAGCCTCCAGTATCAAACCGAACTGCACGGACACGGCGGGGATGTGAACCTCCGACCTGCAAGGGAACAAGCTGCTCATCAGACCACAACTGCAGCATTCCAGCCATTCCAGCACCCAAAACAAACACAAAACTCCCCAAAGCAAGCATTGAAACACCTCATGGTCACATCAGACATTGAAACGCCTCATGGTCATGTAGCTGAATCAAAAAGCCAGATTTCTTAGGAAATGCTAGAACGTTCTGTGCAGGAGATGACGACAGGACAATTTGGATGCAGGATCCTTGTTTCAAAGCCTAGGACTGCTCTGGGGGCAGTAGTGTCCATGCCAAGAGGTGGTGACTCAATACCTGCTTCAGGACCTCCTTTTATTCAGAGCAGCACTTAAAAGGCCTCAAGGGCCGATTTTAAACCATACTTTCTCCAACCTTTGTAAGGGAAAAGCCCAATTTGCCTGAAGGAGAACACTTTGAAATAAAACACTGAACTTTGTATGAGAGCCAATTATCCTCCAAAACATTTTCATGTAACACTTGCTCTTTTTAGCTAGAAATATTAAAATTAATTTTGTTCTAGAAACAGAATCAACCTATCCAATCTATTCCAGTCCATTCTGCAGGGCTTATGCCATTCTTGAAACTGCTAATCAAAAGTAGCAAGAACACACAGAACAGCTTTTATTTTCTGTTAGACTTGCAACAATAATTTTTTTTCCCAACTGTGAGGTATAAATATTGCACTTTTACTGCACCCACAGCCAAAATAAACACTAGGGGTATTTACAAATCTAACTCATCAGGTAGTCCGAGCTGAATGCAGTTTGGAATATTTTCATCCAAGGGTAGATTACAGACCTCTGTAATTTACTTTTAATGAGAGGTCTGATCTACAGATGCCAAAAATAAAGAAACAAAGGGGAGTTGTGCAGCACTATGATAATGGCTCATTTAGAAAAACCCTCAAGAAATCATATTTGAAAGTCCAATCAAGCTGGATAGTTTCAGAAAGATGAAAGGAAAAATCTCCTACCTCAGGTGCCAGAACAACATCTGTCCTATTCTCCTATTGCCCAGTGCTCTTTCCAGGAGAAACCTGGAGAGTGCACAATCCAGAAAAGGCTCATACTTCAGGACTTGCACAAGCTGGAGAAGATACTGAGAGAGCTCTTCATCACTAGAACAAGGTACAAAAAAGCAATTAGTAAGAGAGTAGGTAGATTAGTGATACTCCAGAAATTCAGGTGCATGAGACAAACTCAACAGTGACAGGATTTGGTTCAATACCAAGAGTGTCTCCCAGTTTTTCCATCACACAGAGAAAGACAACACACAACTTACTGCAACTTCCATATGGAAATAATTCCAGATGCATTCTTAGGATAGCCCAGCAGCCAAATTCCTTGTTTGGATTTGAAAGAAGTCAAAATAATTTATTTTTTTTACCCCAAATGTCTATCCTTGACCATTAAAAATTAATCACTAAACTATTCACCATAGAGAATTCAGAATTCAAGGACAGGAAATGTGCAGTAATGATAGTGTTACACAAGTCCTGCCCTAGGTTACAGTGGAGGGCAAATGAAATGCAATAAGGAAAGAACTGCAGAGAATGAAGGCTCCTGTGAATAAAAACCAAATCAGTAATTCTCTCATTATTTATTACATGCTGCAGCTCACATTTCTATTAAATGGTACAGCCAGAGTGGAGGTGGCTGGCTGCCAGGTGTTACAGCATTTGACTCCAGGAATATTTCTCCCTTTGTTATTAAAACATTTCTCTCAGAGTTTCTTGTTCTCCTTTGCCCAAGAAAGGGATGAAGGGACGAAGGGATATCTTCTCTAGGACAAAGGTGCACTGGTTCTCCTTGCAACACAGAAAATAATCATCATTTTCTACAAGGTGTCAGAATAGGGTCGTTTTATTTAGCTGCCAGTGAGCCTATCCAGAAATCAGACTGCTTTATTTGGCCACCTATCCATGTCAGGCAGCGTGTTCAGCTCTTTCCTCTTGGGGTTGTTTTATCCTGTGAGCAAACAGAATGAAGTTTGGCATCCCAGAAACCCTCACCTACCTCATCTGCCTCAAACACCCCACTGCATATTCCCTGACGTACTGGTCGGGGTAATTGAAATCCAGCAGCTCCAAAGCCTCCCTGGGCAGCAGCTTGGGCCAGATCTGCAGGAGGGCCTGAAGCTGTTCCAAAAAAAAGGTGACAGGTAAGGACACAGGTGGGTCTCACTGACATAAAGGCACTCAAATGAACAGACAAGGGTGTCCAGCAGCCATGGAGGGTGTGGGAGTGTGGGCAGAAAGGAGAGAAATAATTTGGGGTAACTGGGCCCACTTCTAATTAAGTTTCTCACTCTTAAAAATGAGGCAAATTATTTTTAGGCTGAAAAACCTGTTTGTTCACACAGAGACATAATGCATAGTAAACAAAAATTAGGTAACACCAGATATGGTTCAAACATAGACATTCAGTAAAAATAAGATGCTTTGTAAGGGCTCTCATAAATTTTGGTAACAGTGAAAGTTTCCAACTAAGGATTAAAAAAAAGGCTTTTCTTGAGAGAGAGCTTTCTTTACCAAGAATATTTGTCCACCTCAGTTAATGAACCCTTTTTGCACATTCACTATGAATAGTAATGAGCTTAAATTGAAGAGGGAAAAAAAAATAGTCAGGTTAGATAGTAAAACAAATAAAGAATCCCTAGACTGATGACAATAATGTACTGGGAAAAAATACAGAACACAGCAATGCATATTTTTGGACTACCAAAAAACCCAACATTTACAGGTCTCATAAAATAAACTGATTTTATTGCATTGTTATGAAGCTCACAGCTACCTGCTGCAAGCAATATGTATAAAGTTATAGCACTGCAACAGTGCACTATAAATACAAATAAACACTTTAATGCACATTAATATAAATGTATATTAGTACAAATGTAGTGTATCACCAGCATAAGCTGTTTCTTGCTGTAGGAACAAGTAATGATAATACCATTCCCTACAAATTAGATAACACAGGTTATTTCATATTTCAATAGGAAATCTGAATAATTGAGAACATCTTGTTTTTCTCCTGATCTCATAATAACTTTACAGCAGTGAAAACCTTTATTTTTTACTTTGTCACACATCAACTCCTGCTTCCAGTTCCAGTATGACAAACACAAGTTCACATTCTCAGCCCACATTTCAGCCCACATGAGCATGTTCATAACACCATTTATCCTCCTTGGGGGCAGATTCTGAGTTGAGTCACCATTTCTGTGAAATCCAGAAGGCAAGAAATGGGCACAAATGCCAGTACAAAGCCAGGGCTGTGCTGCAACTCCAGAAGTGGAAGAAAGGATCAGCTCAGCTGTTCTCAAGGGCAGATACAGGTATGGACACATGCACAATTCATAAGAATGTAAAGTAAAATTAAAGGTGCTTTAAACACTGTCACATTCCCACAGAAAAATCCACTCCAAAATCCACTGACCCAGCAAGGCTCAGCGAACGATGCCAGTCCTTGATGTCAAGGACTGCAGCCACCAGCAATTCCACAGCAGGAGCGCTGGCACTGAAACTGCAGGAAATATTAACTCTGATCACATATTTCATACACAAGGCAGACACTGAAAATGCAAAGAGCAGCTCTGCTTGTCAGACAGCCACAGACTCCAAAACAGAACGATCAGAATTTCTACACTATCTCCTGTAAATCAGGTGCAGAACCAGCTAAAATATAGAGACATTTTATTAATGCTGAATGACTGAAATGGAGAACCTGAAATAGTCTGAAGAGATGTGCTCAAGTGGCCCCACATGCCTCATATATCAGGCAGTGAAAGTCATGGTCCACAGCATGTACATTTACAGGGAAGATGACCTGAAAATACAGAGCTCCTCCTTTTGCTGAAATCATTGCACGAGTGGCTGCAATGAGAATGAGCAATGCATGTTTCAGACAAAGCTTGAATTTGGCCTTGCTGTATCAACACTTTCTTCTATAAAGAAATAACCACAATTTCTTCCCTAACAAGACTATATGAGACAATACAATTAAGCACAGGCCAGTACTCTTATTCCAGTTATTTCAAGTATTTCAGTTGCCCTATCTCTACTTCTCAATGATGGTATCACTCCACTGAAAGCAAGTGGATTTTAAACAATATATATTTTAGTGTTTTGTTGTTTTTTTTTTTTAATTCTGCCTTGAGAATAAACACTGCCTGTGAATTCTCCTAAGAAGTTCTGCCACCCTGCTACTCTGCTGAGCAGGGAGGTTATGGCAGCAGTAAGGGCAATTCCTTCTGTGCAAAACTTCTACTAAAATCCTGCAAATCCAATGAGGGCTTGGTAAATAATGGTAAATAATTCAGGAAAGGTGCTTGCCTCCACTGGACATAACTTCATGGACCACTGAAGTAACAGATTAAAGACAGTTTACAATCAAATATGAGAGAGTCCATTTCTAAAAGAGCATTACTACTTTTAAGCTGCATTAATAAAAACAGGAATACTGTTATTAAGTCAATTTGCTTACAAACAGCTGGTGTTTGATTGCTTTTTCTTATAAACAGCTGGTACTTGATTACTTTGGGTTTTGTTGTTTTGTTGTATTGTGTTTGGGGTTTTTTAAATTTCCTGCTTGAAGTGTCAAGACTTTTACCGAAATACATCTAAAAATGGGCATTAAAACAACTTTTGGTGCAACAGCATGCACATTGTAGCAGTCAACTACAACTAGTACAGCAAATATTTCATTTTAATGGGAAGTATATTATGAATCCTGATAATTTTGGAATTCCTAAAATTCATGAGCCTGTCCTGCCTTTCCTGAAAATGTAAATCATTAGGAGTACTGATATGTCTGTGTACTACAGAAATATCCAGCCTGTTTAAGGTAAGATCTCATTTTTCAGAGAGACTCTCCACACTGACACAAGCAATGTTATGATATAAACGACACTATTGTCTATAGATAAGCAAACAAATACCATATTCCTTCCAGAAAGTACACAGTAATAAGACAACATTTTCAGCCATCCATTTAAATAAAGATGTTTATGCATAAATAATATTTAATGCTTCCAAATGTAAAGGACTTCGAGGTGTCAGCTAATATCCATACTCCAAAAGCTTTTCCAAACTGCCACCAAGAGCCATATTTCAAGGCCCCAGCACCCAGAATGCCTTTTTCTTCACATAATTAAGGAGCAAACAAGTGCCTGCTTTTGTTTCTACCGTTTCGGTTTCCAGATAACTTTTAATAAAGAGCAATAAATTCAGAAGTAATGGAACTGCTAAGGAACAGGATTCTTGCACATGAAAGAACACAAGTGAGCAAGGAATGTGTGGGTGCTCCATTTTGTTAGTCTAGTGTTCATGGCACAGACAAGAAGCTGGGAAGAAATTCCATTTATTTTTAGAAGATCACACAACATACAGCTAGGAAGGATGAAGCAGAAAATGAACTCTCTGCTGGAGCAAAATGAGAGTCTGACTGACTGGATAATTGCAAAAATCATAAAATGGATAGACAGAAGATGGATTTTCATGGAATGGCTCCCTTTTCTTTCAAGAACAGGTAACTTGTAACAGGTGAAGATCAGAATACTACAAGGCCAAACAGATTTTATACCATCAGTAATAACCCTTCACAGCAAATGCTTTTTAGCTCTAAGTTTATGAAAAAATTAAAAGGTAGCTGAAAATTTTTAAAATGAGACTAGAGGAAAGACACAAACATTATCTCAGTGTAGTGGTCTGCAAGAAGCTGAGCATCATTAATACCTGAATTCTGTCAGGAAGAGCAGAACAATACCTGGCTCCACCCCTTGGACTGAGCGCTGAGCTTGGTAAATTTGGCCAGACTTTTTAGTTTGGCCCAAACTTCACTGTACACAGTCTGACTAAAACATTTCAATGTCAATCCAGAAACCTGTTATTTTATTACTTAAAAATCATTCTATCAAGCCGGGATGGTCCTACTATGAGCTCATACAATTTTTCCTGTATTAAAGTTCAACATATTCCCAAAAAGTGTTCCAAGAATTGGATTTTTTTGGGTAAATACAGCAGCAAAACAGCAACATCAGCTTCTTTACAGAGTAGTGAAATAACCTTGCACATCTGTGCTGCAAACATATGAAACAATTTTACTGAAAATGCGCTTTTATCACAGAACCAGATTCACACTGTTAGAAGTTAGTTTAAAGAGACTCTATTTGGTCAGAGACAGGATGAGAATGATGTGTTTTGTAGTACTCACATCTCTCTGAAAAACTATCTGTCTGCCTCGGTGAGGTTTAATTACCCAGTCCGAGATGTGGATTTTATAGTATTTGAGCAGCTTAACAATTTTCACAAGAAGTTTTATTTCAGATCTTGATTTACAAACTTTTTTTTAGAATAGCCTTATAAAAAACATTCTTGCTGTGAGGGTGGTCAAGCACTGGACTTTGTTGCTCAGAGTCTGCACTGGTGGATATGTTCCCACCCCAGCTGGACACAGCCCAGATCAGGCTGACCATGCTGGAGCACAGGGCTGCACTGGATGAGTCTGTGAAATTCTTGCTTTTTACACCAAATCTGAGCACAAGGTTTTAACATTAGTCTGCATAAATACCCACTGTGCTTTCCTCATCATTCAGAGGACCTCTGAAATGCATTTTGGTCTTGGTTTGTGGGGATTTTTTTGAGAGAATAAGTTCTTCTTTATATGTCCAGGCTGCATTAGTCAGACACTGAACTCCAGCTTGCACAACAGCACCATTTTAAACTGGCTACACTTGGGAAAGAAATCTTATTTACTGATTTAACTGAAGCTTTTTTTTCCCCACCATCATTGTCTTTTCCCTTACCTGAGCAACGTCTTCAAGTTTGTTCCACTTTAAAGAGAGCAGCAGTTTTGGCAACGATTGTGGGAAATTTTCACGACAGTCATATCGCAAAGTCCAAATGAGATCCATTTCATTTTCACAAAGCTGAGATAAAGGATCTCTTTCCATGATATCTTTTAGCACAACATAAAACTTCTTACCACCTCGACCCTAGGAAATGAGAAATGTATGTGATAAATTCAGTAAGATTCTTTTATGGTAGCTCAAATACCAGCAACCCCAGAGCAGAAAGAATATAAAATAAAAACCTAATGAAACCCAGGGGAATGACCACTGTGCCTTTCTTTCACATTCCTTACTGTAGGCACTGTAAGTAACAGATTCCAAATCAGTGTGCAGAACTTTCTGAGAAGATGAATTTAGAGCTAAGGACACTAGATGGCAATATTTATGTTTTCCAACTCCAACATGGAACACTCACCTACGATGAATACACTTTCTTCTGTTTTTCAAATAAGCAAATTTAGATACATGGATAATTATTTATTTTCACTACAAACAAAAAAATACTTCTGCAACAATCAAAAGAAAACACAGTTGCCAATTAGACATATAGTTATTTGGGTCTTCTAGTCCTAAATTGTTTTCCAGATCTGGTGTAAATCTTAGCTGTCTTCCAAATCCAGAGTAAATAAAGCTTTTTGACAAAATATAGACAAGTATAAATATATTGGAATAAGCAGATATATATCTGAATTTTAAAGCAGTTCATCAAAGTGAATTATATAAGAATACAGAGGAAGTAGAATTGCTATTTGAGCAGTTGACTTATTTATATCTAGATTGATGCAGAAGACAAGAACCAAAAAACCCAATTAATTTTGAAATAGTCTTTAGATGATGCTCACCGTCATTGCAGCATTGTCACTGTTTCTTGCAATCTCAGCTGCCTTTTCAAGTATCTGCAAGAAGTTGGTTTTAAATACATCAGATTTAACCTCAAATTTGACTGCATTCCTAAAATAAGCATTACAGAAATGAAGCAGATAAGGAAATGTTTCTATCTTTACACAGTTTTTTATGTCCAGTGGTATAAATGGACTTGAGTGCAGTGTCCCTTTTCTCATCTGCAGGACTAGGGAGATCAGGAACAGCAGTGCCCATGATGGCCTCAATTATTTGCTTTTTCATCACTCTTGGGCTAAATTAAACAGCCTTCCTGATGACATCTTGTTCAGTTTCTGCATTTCCTCCTTATTTTTCACCACAGCAAGCCAATTCCTCAACTCTAAGTTATCCTTTGCTTTCTCACCTCTACTTGTGCAGTTTCCCAGGGTACTGTTTCCATGCCCATGGATCTATGCTTCCAGCCCTCAAACTCAGCAAGAATCCACAAGCCCAGTTCTTTCACCATGCTCTCAGACTGCCCATATGATCTCAATCAGTGTCCAGGTACTTCCCTAGATCTTGGATCTCCCCTCCTTTTCTTTTTCCTTTTCAACATTTTACTTGGCTTCTGAAGCTCACACAATAATCCATAATGGAGAATTAAATCTAGAAGTAAATGCAGTTCTTCAAAATGCATTCTGCAATTTCTGCTATCAAGCCAGGTGTTACAATGCTGAACTGACCAGGTATGTCTATCTACAGCTGTCAGGCACTGCTGCTTTGAGGAACAAATCATAAAATAAAATGGCAATAAAGAAAGAAGCCTAAGGAACTCCTTTCCTTCTTCTTTCCCAGGAGCTGTGCCTCTCCCATCAGCCAGGAACACAACAGCACCCCCAGGTCCAGCAAGACTTGCGTTGCCTTCACTCAGACAACACAAGAAACAGCAAAAGACTGCAATAAGCAGAGCATAAATACCCAGCAGCTACAATTCTTAGAAAGGCATCCTAACTTGTTTTATTTATTTTCTCTGTATGAAACTCTCATTAATAACATGTATTGCATCTGCTGCTTGGCTACAAAGCTTATTTACATACTGTGTGTAAAAACATGCATAAATAAAACCACAGTGTCCTAATTCTATGTTTGATTCTTGCCTCCCTGTGCTTCGCAGAGTTACTCTGTTTGCAAATAAACTTTCAAAGTCTTTGCAAGTCCAGCATTGTTTGAGTGAACCCTGAGCCCCATGATGTGCCTGCAGCCATGGCCATGGACCAGCCCCACACATGGCTTCTGTCTCAGGCAAGTTTATTTTCCATGGTCCAGGCACTTTTTCTCCCTCAGCCCCAAACATCTCCTTGCTGTGCAAGCAGGTTGATGATATGATTGAAAAGATTAATCTATTTTTGCACATTATGTTTCTCAAAACGAAAATCTGGCATCTCATTGTTTGCTTTCTTGGCAGAAACTGGCAACACCACCAGGAAAATGAGAAGCAGCCATAGAGCAAGCAAGTCTCAGCTGGAGGATTGTGAGAGACAGATCCTCAGCTGATGTAATTCCAGCAGCTGCAACATCACTCCTCATTCAACAGAACCTTCACCAAGAGAATCTTTAGGAGATTGAGTTGAATGAAGTTGGAAGTTACAAGGGATGAAGACCATCAGACTCTACCTTAATGTCACTACACTCCATCTCACTCAGTAAAATCTATTGGGTGCATACAGCCCAGGGTTTTAACTTCTGTGCACTTGATATTGCAGGGACAGAGAAAAGAAACACCAGAGCCAGAACAAATACATGATTACTAAAGAGACACACTTTTACTTAGCCTGTCTGTAATACGCACATCAATTTTTTAATTTAGAAATTAAATACATATATGTATAGTGAGGAAAAAACTGAATGCATTATAAATAAAGCAATACCAAAACTGGACAAAATATATCCACTATGAAGCCTTAATGGGTCAGCCATAAATAAGCAGCAATTGGTCAGCACTGTAGCTCTTACTGTATTTCCATTGCTGTTTGAATAAAAGAAAAAGTACTGTGTTGACAAGGAGGGGGAAACTCTATCAACCCAAACTGAAACAAAAGAAAGCCTATCTTGTAACATGATTTCATTTTTATGAACCTTAAATCCCACATCTGCCCTTGAACAAGATGATAAAACCTGGTAATGCTCCCCAAAGCTGCAAAATCCTCAAACAAAAAACCACAAACAAGGCAATTTCTCTAGGTTGATATTGACTTTCCCCAAACCAAAATTCAGACTAATGTGTATATGAGTTAAGCCTGACTTTTATAATGTATCATTAGCAGTCTGTTTTAAGGCTTACTTCATCACCTGTTTCCAGGTCTTAGCTTTTTTTGATCGTGTCTGAACAACTTTCCACCTAAACTTCACAGAAATAAGCATGTATATTCCAAATATACACTTCCTTTCCAGACAGATTCTTATCTTCATCTGTAGAAAACTGCAGGGCCACTTCAGTGGCTTTAGTCCAAGAGCAGACCTTCAGAAATCCCTTTGCACACAGTATTAAGAGTCCATTTATCCTTTAAAGGACTTGAGCTCACAGGGCAGTGTCCCAAAGAGTGCGTAACACATTTGGACCAAGAAAGAACAGATCTTTATAGATCACAGGCAAGCACAGTTTGAAGATTTCCAGAACAGTAGATAAATTTAGCTTTTTGTAGGATCATATATATGGGAAACTGATTTGACCTTCCAAGACCATGTACAGGCCACTTTTAAAAGAGTATATCTTCAAAATAGACCCTGAAGTCAAGCACTGCCACTCATGCAGTGCAAGTTTAACAAACTGCAGTATGGTGACTAAATGGCAGAAAGAGGGGAATTCACTGAAAAAGGCAGTGTTGAAAGGAAAGGAAAAACAGCTATTTCCACATAAACATACGGGATTGCTCTTTAGGTCATCCCTTACCTTATCAAAGGGAGGGTAATTAATAGGTTGTTTTGAATATTCCTGAAATCTAATGTGCAAAGCTGTTGCATTTTCAGTGTAAGGGTTGGTCTGGACGGTTCCCATGGGATTCAACATTTCTTCAAGTTCATCTGAAATACAGGCAGAACAATTAATATTACAGGCCAGGCACACAGTAAGAAATCACTTCCTTATAAAATGAACTCATTTTGCTGCACAGCACTTTTAGTGCAATGCTCTGTATTTCCAGCATAAACCATCTCCTACATTCCCAAATGTTGGATTTATCACCCCATGAGAAACTGATTTCCTTAAATAAACATAATAGTGCAGGGAACCAGAGCTATCCCTAAGTTGAAACAAATCCCAGTGAGATCTGCAGCTTCTGCAAAGCAGGAGACACCCTTTGGATCAAATGGAGAGTAGAGCTTCAGAACAGCCAGGCTGGGACAGCATTCCTCAGGATGGGATCAAGAGTGACATGGAGGCTCCAGACACTGCCACTAATTGATCTCAATATCAGAGAAAAAGACAAAAGTCTAATTCACAACTTTTGCTAATGCAAATATTATCCCTTACATTACAGCTGATCTATTCAATTTGGGGTGCCTGGCAGAGGGACCAAGTGACACCTAAACTGTACTTTAAAAGCAAGGATATAAGCATGCATCTATTTTATGTGGTTTTCCTTCCATAACAGATGAAACTTTTAGAACACTGCTTCCAAGCAGGCTCTTGCTCTTCCTCTTTCCTGCTAAACAATACTCTCAGGAAAGAGACTAAAATGTTGTATATTTAGCTACATAAAAATTACAATAATGAATAGATTATTACAAGAGAACTGAACATGCATACAGTAAATACTCTGCTATTGGATCCCACACTCTCCCACACCTCAAGTCCAAATCTGTAAAGATGAGGTTTACCAGGAAATGATGACCAGCTGTGCAGTACCAGTTCTCCACTTCTCAAGTGTCCTTTATAATCAAACACCATGGTATTTACCCAGGCTACAGGATAATGCTGCCAAAGGAAACAATTGTTACATGGAAAAGAAGATACCAGCAAATGTTACTACACAGAAAACACTGCAATATACATAAAATTGAGAGGGTGGCTTGGGATTTTTTCAAATGGTGATACCTTTCAGAAAAGCAATTAATCACTGAGAAGTATCAAAAGATGTGCAATTCTTAATACATAGGCTCTTTTTAATACCTTTTCATTTTGCATTCCTGAGCACTGAATTGAGAACAAGGAAAGATTTCTGGATGCTCATTTTGAGGTCACTCAAGAAAAACAAATTAAATAATTACCACTTTTCCTGCTTTCCTAATGGTTTGGTATTTGGAAGGATTCATTGACTTGGTGGACTTTTTAGTTTTCATCTTATCCATGACAGCATAAACAGCAAAGCAGAGCCTTGCCATCCTGGGCAGATCACAGACATTGATTTCAAACTCCAGCACTTCATTCCAAATGTGGTCACTTCTCCCAGATATTTCTGTGCTCACAATAGTTTTACAAAGGAGCTCTGTGCCATGGAAAAGACCAGCTCTAACATGAACCTGCCATAAAGAAATGAGAGATTTTAAGCTTGCCACAGAACCTACAGAATTCTACATAGAATAATATACAGAACATACATACATATGAATTTCATCAAACAAATAACTAAGCAGAATGAAGAAGTTAGGATTAATTTTCTGAATACAAATTAAAATCTCTAGGTAGAACAAATTTGTGCTTCTAAATGAGAAATGTTTGGGGTTTTCCTCAGCTTAAGAACAAACTCACTTTTTATCTAAACTATTTCTAAAAATGTACAGAGGGGAACACTGTGGACCCTAACATCAGGAGTCACCTGGAATAATAAGGACAACGTATGTGATTTCCAAGGTTTGTTTCGTCTTCAGTACCGAGAAACCAATAAAACCAGGTATCTTGAACAATGAAAATAAGGATTAGGAAAGGAGAAGGACAGCTAGACAAAGAAGTTGGAGTTACTGGCACTGAAATCAAACTCATTACAGGTCAATGCTAAGATGTTTTTCTTTTCCATATCTGCATTTCCTTTCAATAACATACGTACACAGAAAACTGCAGAGTGAAATGTGCCAACTTTTTTCAGGTGGCCTTCTCAAATACCAGTGTGAAAGAGAGAGAGACACAGACAAAGAAAAATCCACAAATGTAATCTTTTGGTCAACACCAGAAAGAAGTTCTCAATGATAAATGTTATATGTGTAAAAGTGATCTGATGTTTCTGGCTCCCTCTGCTCCCGAATCAACTTTCCCCACATTCCCTTTGAGCTATCTTGCTATTGCTGAGCACTGCAAAGGAAAGAGAGAGAGATTAAATTTGGTAGTGGTTTTGGGCAAAAAAATAATTCACCTCTCTAATTCTATGACTTCTGATCCTGTTAATGTGAGGGATCAGATCCCATTTTTGTTCCTTTAATTCCAACATGCCCCTTTTACGAATGAAATTGTGTGTACTGATGGGGTGGCCAAAGACAAAGACAAAAGAAAAGCAATTTCCAGTGTCATGTATTTGGAAAATGGGGTGTTGGACTGCTGGGTGAGGTCACTTGTGCCCTAGGTGGATGTCCCCAGCCCAGCTCACTCTGGAGCAGTGCTACCCAGCTGACAAATGTTTTGTTCCCCACTACAAACACTGCATTTGTGAACCTTGCTGGTGGTGCTTTCAGCAGAAATAGATGAATATTGGCTTATCCACAGTACAGTGGGGCTAAAGGAACAATGGCAGCGAATTAAACAGCCTTAGAATCAGGACTGGAAAACAAATACATTCTCAATAGTGACAATTTTGTAACATGTAGACAGACAAGGCAGGGAAACACGCACAGGTTTGTAGGGTCACTGCGTTCATTCTTGTTCAAGGTTACCCAAAGGACTTCTAATTTATCAAGACTAAAAAGCATTCAAAATACTAAATAACGTTTAGATGGTGCCCACAGGTGCCAATACAAAAGAACTGCCAGTTTTTCCTGTTGCTTCTCAAGTTTAGAAAATACTTTGATTGTTTTTCCCCTAAAAGCATACTGAAATTAACCAAAAGTCACTTTTCTAGGCATGAAAGAAACACCTTAGGAACTCCTGATAGCTATGTTGCTTCCAGAATCCACCAGCTCCTTTATCTTTCCTTGTAAAAACTTAAGAGTCTACAGAACAGAGTTAAGAAGATATTTGAACTAGCTAAATAATGGTTTAGACAAAGAAGAGGGAAACATCTGGTTTTGCAGCCATCCATTTCTACAATCAGTGTCTCAGGTATTAAAATGTAATTATGGCTCATTTATCTGTAATGAACTTCTTTGTGGTGTTGACCAAAATGTAGGATTGCTAATTTACAAGGAGCTTGTAATGACAGTTTTGAACAAAAAAAATGCACCAAGTATGCTGAAAAAAGTGTAACAGCAAGTATCAATGGTTAACTAGGTATTTTTTTTATCTACAGGAGTGGCTACACAATTTACTGATTTCTAAACAAAATAAAGGAGTTTAATGTTGTTCCACCTCACAGGCAAGTGTTTTGTAAGGCATTATAGTAGCTGTGCAATAAATTCCCACGTGTTAACAACTTGTGGTCTGTACAGCAGTCAGTAACCCAGTCATGTATATTTTTACAGGAAATGATACTCCAGCTTTGTGTTTCTCATGTGTAGAAAATAAAAGACAGATTGTAAAGAAGCACACAGTCCAAGTTTAGACATACAGAATACATTCAGGTCTACAAAAATACCATGTTGCACTTTAAAACATCTAATATTTAATTCACTCATGTCAGGTATTTATGACAATCTATTTTAAATGAGCTCATTTCACACCATTATCAGCACTCTAGAGAAATCATGTTTTAAACAATCAGATACCAATGAACACTTACTTGTCGTACTGCCACAATGATTGCAATGTTCCAGTGCACATACCCATCTTCAAGCAATAAAGCCAGATTTTAACCAATAATACAAATGTAATTGGGAATAAATAACAATTCTGAAATCTGTATGATTTTGAGTCCGCTTAGCATTGAAAATCATTAAAATGATGAACAGAATGTCTTCTGATACCAGACACAGTTACTTACTTTGGCATTTTCTTCTGTGTTTAGTTTATTCCCCTTTAATAGAATAATCTTGAAAGGGTTGGAAATATCCCACACACTCTGAGAAGAGAAAGATTCATTCATTCTTCAACACTGTAACACTGAGACCTATTTTGTAAGCTAAGCATTTTAAGCAAAAACGTCAAATACAAACCAAAAAATGCAATTAAAAATAAAAATTTGAATTCTTCAAAGATAAATTGGTTATCATAGCTACAAGAGGAGACAAAGTAAAAACTCAGCTGGAGGAGAGCTGGAGGTGAGAACATACATCATGTACTACATGCTGACAATCCAGAATTTATTGTTCATTCTGCATAACTCCAGAGTGTGTAATAGACCAAAGACCTGCCCCCACTTCTGTTTCTGAGGTAAATCTCCCAAGCAACAGGAGGTTCTGAGTGGCTTCAGGTGACCTACACTGGAACCCAGTGGTCACAGCACAAATCCCAGGCGCTGTGATTTACACCCCATGAGTCACTGCTCCCTCTGGGTATCAGACATTCTCCCCACGAACTTACAGTTGTTGCTCTAGTTTTTTTTGGTGGCAGAGGAAGAGGAAGGTTGGAGGATTTTCGGTTTATGGCAGCTTCTATGGCAATCATCTCCTGCTCACACATCTTCTTTATGGTGCAGCACTCCACCAGGGTCAGCTGGGGAAGGGTCCTGCTCATCACGCAGTTGCGGATATACTGAAAGCCCGGGGAAAACAGCATTAGCAGCCAGCACTTTCTACAGCGACTCCCAAACCAAAGAAACAAAGAATTCACTACAGACATACAAAGGGAATGGTGCTCCTGTGGTTTACAACTGCAGAAGGCTGCAGACATGAGGAGGGAGATGTTGCTGTTCAGTAACAGGATGGGAAAGATGGGAGGAAGCACCTTTGGCCAAGGCAGTAGGGAATTCTTACATCAGGTTCCAAAAAATTCTGTGTACCTGGAACTGAATTAATGGGTGATCACCAAAGACATATTCCAGCCTTCCACTAACTTGCAACACATAATCAGCAGGATCAACTTCCTCATCTTCTTTTCCATGGATAGTCAAGCGTTTTCGGATTGCCAGCTCATTCAGCTTGATGGGATTCATGTTAGGAGACACCTGGAAACTAAATACATCCTAAAAAAACACAAACAGATATACTGAAGGTTGAACTTGTCATAGGCAGACGCAAAAAGCTAAAATTGTAGCACACATAATAAAACAGGTAGAAATAATAACTGTTAAATCCAGACTATTTTAACAGTTAAAGCCTGTATGTTTAGGGCAATCAAAATAATAGATCCCTAAAAGCTGGAAGATGTTAATTCCCAAACTTGTATTATCAAAAGTACTTTTAAAAACATAGACCTTTATTTGATTTAGAAGTGATTTAAAGACTTCTAGAGCAATATATAGATCTAGAAGGTCGTATTTTGGAATGTTGAATGAGGGAGACAATAAATCATGATGCATTTCAAAGTATTTAGCAATACTAAATCTGCTCATTTTTTTTCTTTCTGGCCACTAGCAAGTTATCTTCTTTTAAGTAACACTGAACTCAGAAGAAAAAGCTTCAAGCAAGAAAGTAGAGGAAACTATGAATGTAATTTATGTAGAAAACCATCACCACATTGGGAGGAGAGCAGAAAAGAGGAGTAGCAGCCAACAGCAGTAGCATTCTGAACACAACGTGGAAAGACCATTTTTTA
>VRYO01000710.1:3163622-3173906 GCA_009812075.1 Sialia sialis
CTTATATTCAGGTGTGGCTTATCTATGGACAAATCCTGTGGTCTGCCCAGCTACTGGGACGTGTGGCTTATAATCAGGTGAGGCTTATAATTGTGAAATTACTGTATATAGAATGGTAAGAAGCCAACTGCCCCAATGGAACAAGCAAACTCTGCAGAATCCCACTAAATGAATTCTGTGCTTTCTCAGTTTCTGTCTGGTTCACAACAGCTTCCCCCTTTCAGAAAGCTGCCAGTATGAAAGCTTTTTTCTCCCGCCACAACTGCTAGTGGTAGACAGGGAATAACACATTTTCTTCCCAGGAAGCTGGTGCTCTCTGACAGCTGCCCTGCTCCCCAGATGATCCTAACAGACATGTCACAGAGATAGGGAGTCTCTCCTGCTCCAGAGACAGCCACAGAGCCCTTACAGCTCACCCACACTTCCAGACAAAAAGTACTTTAATATTTCCTTCTCTCAATCTTGCAGCTGCAAGAATTGACAGAACAGTCCCCACACCTTCCTTTTTCATTCTCCTGGGATGACTGCAGTGCTCAGTGGAAGGAGTAAAGTCTGGAACTGAGTTTACTGCTCTAAAAAGCAGCTCAGATTTGAACTGTTAATAGCTCTGAAGGTCAGAGCTGGCAGCAGAAGCATTTGAAACATTTGAAATGTCAGCAGCCTAAGCTATTATAGTGGCAGGCAAATACATTCTGCACCAGAAAGAACTTTTGCACTGCTTTTGTCCTGTCAGCATATGCATATAGATGCAGTATTTAATCAAGGGCTGAAGATAATCTCACTCCTGGAAAACACAAGTTCTCTGCTAAGCTGAAGAGGACTGGAAAAGGTTTTGTCATAAAATACCTGTGCATCCAACATCAGCTGGGGTTATGGCTGACCAAATTTAGCTCTCATCTCTACATTTAATATAGAGGCAGATGTGTGTACCATTTTAAACCTTTAAAGTTTAAAAGGATAGTACTAGAAATAATTCAGGTTTGTAACTAAAATCATCTGAATATCATTAGAATATCAGCCTCTTGCACCTGGGTCAAAACAGACACCAAATCTAGCCTAATGTATTTACACACTTTTAAGATTTTTAAGGTTTCAATGCTGATCATTCATAGTAAACCAAAAGAACAGAGTGCAAAAAATGGTAATGGGAATACTGGACACAAGTAGAGTCATAGCAACTTCAACATCATAAAACTGATGCTAAAACATTTCAGGTTTTCATGGTAGAAATTAAAGGGGGTTTTAATTCAAAAATAAACTATGGTTTTGCTAACCTAAACAAAAAAGTAACTAAGTCTCAGTGTCTTAGTTTCCTATGTGCATTTCTGGTAAAGGGAATCCTTTTTACAAAAAAAAAAAATTCTCAATCCAATTAGCAGATCAACCCCAAAGATGTTCAGGGAGTCACACACAGAGACAAGTGTGCTGAATATGGTGGCCCTCAATTACCAGCAATCTATGATGAATTGAGCTTAAAACTGAAAGTAAGTGAAGCAACACAGGAACAGTTAGCCAAAAAAGTACTGACAACTATGCATCACATTTTATATTTAAACAAATGTGAAGTAATATAGAAGATACAAGTTGTACAGTAATTTCACGATTATAAGCCGCACCTTTTTCATTGAAGAATGCAGCCTACCCCAGTAGTGCAGCTTATATTCAGGTGCGGCTTATCTATGGACAAATCCCAACAAAATGCCAACCTGGAAGTGAGAGCTGGCCGGGAGGGTGCCTGGGGCTGCCTTTAAAGGCTTCACTGGTCCATGAAAACTGTTTGCAACTTGAGCACCTGACACCAAACCCAGCTGGCAGCGATTCTGTTACTAATTTGTTATTTTGTTATACATGTATCCTGGCTTAAAAAAAAAAAAAAAAGTATGCAGCTTATATATGGACAAATCCCGTGGTCTACCCGGCTACTGGGAGGTGCGGCTTATAATCAGGTGAGGCTTATAATTGTGAAATTACTGTACATTTCTCCTTTAGAAGTTGAACTGTAGTTAGACTTTAGAAGTTCAATTAACCATAGGCTCACATTCTCACTTTCTTTCAAGAGTCAAAGATCCTGGTGAAAGACTGTATTTTAAAGCAAACACCATAATGTAAGTGTTCTATTTCATTTATATCCTTAAGTAATCTATGCCAATTCAGACCTAGATCAAGAACTGCTCACGAAACCATTCCTACCTGGCAGTTATCAAAATGAACGGCCACTACAAGGTTTCCACTGTAGAGCTTATCTTGGAAGCTCTCTGGGATGACAGGCTCCTGCTCTGGTGGGTAAGTGTGCTTCAACCAGTCCATCCAGGAGAGACCCACAAGTGACTGAATCTTATCCTCACTGATTCTCCTCATTTTAGCTCGGAAGTCATTCACCTCAGGATCTTGTAAGGCATCGAACTCATGGAGACCTGGAAGATTTCAAGGAAGCAAAAGGATACACAGCTGTACAAAAACTGCCCATCCCATTTAAACCACAGTCAAGGTGGGATTGGACAGAGCTCTGAGCAACCTGGTCCAGCTGAACATGTCCCTGCCCATGGCACGGGGGTAGAAAGAGATGCCCTTTAAAAAGTCCTTTCATCCCACACCCCATGTTCCTATGATACAATGGAAAGCTGTGACTTTTTGGTACTTCAGGACGTGTAGGGCCTGCAAGTGTCTTTATGTTTACTAGTGAACTTTGAAGGACATTGTCCAAATCACACAAAGCACCCAGCACCTTTTGAGAACAAAGCACTAAGTTTAGAAGCTCTGACAAGAACACATTTTTTTCTCTGGTAAGGTACAGAATAGGGGCTGCATAAGGCAGGGTCTCACACAGCTGTGATAAACCAAATATTCAACCACAGAATGTGAATCTCTGTGAATCTGTCAGGACCTGTCTGAATGGTTAAACTGACCTACTGTTCCCATTGTCAGCTCTAACAAATAGGCAGACAGTGTACTGCTGAAATCTAAACAAAACCTGCAGTCTTTATAAGAGACCTAACAATGGCTCATTGTTTTAAAACAAGAGGTATGACCTCATATGACCCTGTCAATCTTGATTGTATAACCAAGCAGAGTAGATTTGAAAGCTGAAAATTCTGAAATAACATCAAGAATAAGTTACTGTGAAACCTTTAAAAATAGCTTTTCATTGTTCGATGAAAATCAGTATCACAATTGAGAGCAATATACTAAAGTCATAATAATTTCTAGTTCCTTTTGAGTATCCAGTTTGCTCGTAGGTTATTTATGATAACACTGCTCGAGGATTATACTGTTCTTCACTTAGTAATAATAATAATAATATATATTTTCTCCTCATCTACAAAATAAAATTTGTTTCTGATTGATGTAGCAATATAACACTGAAATGAAATACAGAAAATAGCTTTAAACAACTTTCATGTGTTTTATCTTGAGTGTTTGAAGTCTTTCCAACTATATCAGTATTTCTTTGACAAAGGGAAATACTGAATTTATTTTTTTTTAATAAATCCACTCCTATCTACCCAATTAAGACCCTCATACACAATGAAGTTTAACCTCATTAAAAAAAATTAAATGGAAATACCTTTGCCTATAAGGACACCTATTTTGGAATCCAACTTTTCTCCTGGATCGCAGTTCCTTGTCACTAGTTTAAGGACTGGAAGAAAGGGTCTAACATCACAAAGTCTCCGTGTTTCATCCTCTAATTCTTCATGTACAGCAGTCTGATTCACACATGAGAACATGTAAGAGTCAATCTCCATGAGGAGATGAAACAGTGGGTAGGAATGTGCCTGCTTCCATAGCAGCTGCAATGAAAACAAAGAAATACATTTTTTTAAACCCCAGAAAACAGGAACGTATCTTAAGGCACTGAAGGTAACATTTGTTTCCATTTATGTTCCCAAAAAACAGAAAAGAAACATTTTTGCTAACTTGGTTGGTTTTTTTCACTACACATGCATCATTATAAGTTTTTTTGTCTCACTTTTAGTCTCTGCCTTGAGTGATTTCCAGGACAGACCTCTGTAGTTAGCTTCAGCATTCCTTTTCTTTGGAAAGCAGCTAAATATCATAAATATCATAAATATCAGTACATGCTTAGGGCATGTCAAGTTTCCATGTGACACAAGCAGCAAGAAAAGCAGACAGTTCAAATTTGTCACTGCTGTCACTTACATATTTGTTTTTAAATTCTTTATCACTTGAAATCACTTATTGTATTAGGAGTGGGTTAGTATGTGTTGTAATTCATTCACTGCCTCATTCCTCAGTAACTTTCCCCAATGTCCTCACATGGCCATTATCTAACCAAAGGACAGTAGATTGTTTTTAGTATCTGTGCTCACTTCCTTACGTTCTCCCCTTCCTTTCATTTGGATATTCCCTCACATTTTGAGTGTTGCTCCAATTTGTACAAAACCTTTAAGAAGAGGCATACGTAGTTCTTAAAGCAATTATCTTTGGTGCCAGTCAACAGAAGCAGGAGCCCAATTTGTCACTTCTGCACTAAAAATCTAATCAGAGAAATGTTAGATCAGCAAACAATAGACTACCAATGCGTTAGAAAAAGGTTCAGAGTAGCAATACAGCATAAATATAGAGCTGTTAGAATAATCTCTGCTGAACTGTAACTTCCCAAACCTTGCCCTCTGCCCAAACCACCCCACTTCTTTATCAGTCAATCTGCTGGGCACGTGCTTTCAGTACCTCATTTCTATGCCTGCTAAAATTCATGACTTGATTTGCCAGAGGGCATGTCAAAATCAGAAACAGTCCTCATTCCAAAGCTAAGTGAAGTGCCCATTTGGTGTTACCTGTTTAATCTGAGATATGGTGGCATCTCGAGGGACATCCAGGTTGATGTAGATTCCAGTGGGCAACAGGAAGTCCACAGATATTGAGCCATCAGCACCAATCTGTGAATCCACTGCCCAGATGTCAAGGCTGTCTGTCACGGCAGGAGGCATTATGGAATCTCAATAATATCATAACCACATGGCCCTAGGGGGAAAAAACCCTAAAATTCAATATACTTAACCTCCTATAATTAGACACACATTTTAAAGTCTTTGGAAGGTTACATAAGCCTGCTTTGTACAGCTCAGCTTACAAGTCTGAGGTCTCACATGCCAGTATTGCAAACACATAAGCATAGTTTTACTCATTAATGTTATTTAATATAATAAAAGTATTTGCCTTGCAAAGCACTAATGTTGAGATATTTATATCATTAAAACAAAGTAATAAGAGAAAAAACTAATTAGAAGTTAGCTGAAACAAAGTTAGAAATTAATTTCAAGTTCTCTCTAAAACTTTACCTGTGTAAAACACAACCAAAATAAGCTTCTTGGATGAAGCAATATTTCATATGAAAATTTATGATCAGTTTCATTATTTTATTTTTTCCAAATTTTCTGTCAGTTGTTCACAAATGTGGTCAGTGACATTTAACTTTAAAACCTGTCTTAATAGCAGGAAAAAATTCTTCAACTCTACTAGAAAGTGTCCTTTTCTTCTAAAGACACTTACCTCAAATTGTTTTCCCCCTTAGAGAAGGATCACTGAACTCCACCCCCTATGGGAACTGCATCCACTGCAGGGCAGGAGGAAACCCTGCCCGTGGTCTCCTTCAGCTCACTCCACTGCTTCCTGACTGTCTGTCCTCTGTATTTCAGCACATTTTTATTTACTCCTAATGCTACCACCAGATCTCCTGACCTTCCCATCTTCTTTTTTGATTACCACTTTCGAAAGCTGAGCTTTCCCTTCAGCCATGGCTCACTGAATCCTTTACCTTCCTCAGCTTCAGCTGCCAAAGTGATGGGAAGCATTGCAAAACACTGCTGTAAAGCACTTTAACAGACAAGTTACTCCTACATCTTCTGAATTCTTGTTGGACAAGATGTGGGAAATCACCCTTTGTAACAGAAAATGTCAGAATGGTCAACTCCACTCGCAGCTTTCCAATATTTCAGTGCGACCTTCCCTTCCCCACAACAGATAATAGATGATACCAGCAGCATAAAAATCAACTTGCCACTTCAAAGCTGCCTCAGGTATTTGAGAACAAACTCCACCCCACCTCTAACTGCCACATAAATAAACTGAATAAGAAGACCCAAATCATTCCAACACTTTTCCATCCAGCTTTAGCAAAGCTGTGAGGACCAGCACAAGCTGCCAACACAACTTGCAACCACAGTAATGCATGGATCATTTCATAATTTGTTTGTACTAGACAAAAATAGAGTAGAGTTTTCATTAATGCCAAATAAAACACCTTCAAATTTCAGAAAGCATAAATACATGAGAAAAAAATATTCTCTCAATAGAAACAATAATTAGGGAGCTTCTAACATCATCACTATCAAATAATAGTTTTAGCACCATTATGTCCACATTTTCCTCCAAAAAAGTCCACTACACTTGGGAGATTAAATTAAAGCAAAAATAATTCGATGTGGTGGTATGGTAAAAATAAGAAATCAGATATGAAGATATGAATTACCACAGTTTACAAATTCATCCATTCATCAAGTTCAGCATGGTGTGTGAGCTCTAAGCTGTCTTAAGGAAAGAAATAAAATGTTTCCCCATCATTGCACCCAGCACAGACTTCATTATTGAAATAACACAGTATCTACCCAAAAAACAAACTCAGACAAAAGGTGTAATTCCTCATTGCCAATCCGTATATTTTCCACAAGCTACTATGTTAATGGAATACTATTTGTTTTCCTCCATCCAGTTACTTGTACTCATAAAATGCTGTCTGCAATTCTGTTCTAACCGAAATTAGCAGTCAGTGAAAAATAATAAAACACATTTTTCATACTTGGATGCGCATATTTGCAGTTATTTTCTGTGGTCATGAGGGTAAAATAAAGAGGTATTTCCATTATAAAGCATTACTTGGACAGGTACAGCAGCAAGGAGATATGTTTTATGTTATTTTGTGTACGGTTAATTCCTGCTTTAATTCAGTGTATCTTTACTATTTTCATCCTCTTTCAGATGTTTTTTACAATTGCAGTTGTTGAAACCACTTTGGTGCATCAACAGGAGTTTAAAACGTTCAAAGAAACAAGACTTAAAAATGCTGCTCCATATCCTGGAGCTCAAACACCACAACACAGAGTTACAAAGTTCTTGTACTTGTTTATAATTACAGATTTCCAGCACAGACACCAGAATCTTTTAAAATTCAATTTTTATTTTCAATTAAAAAGGGAAGAGAAGTCATTTCACCAATCTGAGCATGCTGAGGAGCTATTCTTGCTTTCAGGCACTTACTTAATATTTCCTTCCTCAAGGAAACAGGTCAGTGTGTTTTGCAGCCAGCACCCTGTTTCTGCCCCAAGAGCTGACATCACAGGGGCTGAGAAAGAATCAGATTTGATCCTGAGAAACACAAGACTGCCAACCCACAGCAGCTCTGGGGAACTGGGACATGTGTGGTGGCACTGGTGGCTAACTAACAATATCACATCTAGGAACTGAAACAAAGGCAAAAAGCCATCTGGATTGGGAGCAACAGCACCAGAGACATTTTAAACAACTTCCAGCTAAAGGAAAAAAACAACAATTCAAATAATAATAATAAGCTATTTCAGGCTGCTAACCTCATAGCTATTCCTGCCCACTGCCACATCAACAACAACCTCACTTACAAAAGAAGGAAGTAATTAAACCAGCACTTAACCTTGGCTCCTCAAGTGTCTTATCAATGACTCTGAATTTCGCAGGAGTATAGCCCAATACAAACTGCTTTTCTAAGGCACAGGTAGCACTGACAGGCAGCATTCAAACCTTCCCATGTAAAGTTTAAGTTTTCCCTAAGCTTTAACCTTCAAATTTCAGATTCATATATATGTCTGTGTGCCCACACACTCACTCTCCTTATCAATTTGTATTTTAGTATACCAGCAGTTCTGCCAGAGCTGCTTATGCTAATGGAACACAGATGAGTAGAACATCTGCAGAAAAAGGAAATTTATCACTTATCTTCACATTTATAATGTACACAAAAAAGAAGACCTAAAAGAGGATTTCTCTCTCTCTGTTGTGGTTTTTGAAGGACTTGCCATCTCTAGGCAGACAAAAGAAGTTGCTGTGGCGCTAACAGCCTCATTCCAGAAGCCAGGAGACCTCACAGCTTTCCCCTCACCTCCCAACAAAAGTACATCTCATCATTCAATCAACACGACCACTTGAAAGGAAAAAAGGAAAAAACAAAGAAATAGAAGGGCTACCAGAAGCAGGCTGCTTCTTCATTGATTTCTAAAATAGTTTAAGGATAAACACAGTCAAAAGTAAGCTGAAAATATTTTTGTGTGAAATGCAACCCACTTGTGTTTTGCCCCAACCAAAAGAGAACTAAAATCATAAGTCTTGGGTTAACAAAACCCAGGCATTCAGAACATCCCCAGAAGTTCCAGACTTATTCTTTAGACTAAAGGATCAGTACGATTTCAGAGGCTGTGATTACACGTTGGGGCTGTGTACTTTTTCTAAACTACTCACCCATTTTCCTAAAGGCAGGAAAAACTATCTTGTGCCAAGCTCAAATCCATCCTGACTCCTTCAGGACATTGCTGAGAGCCCAGCACCAACCAGCTGCAAAGGCTTCCCACACTGCACCCGAGCTGGTGAAATCAATTTTACTGTGCTGGGCAGTTAAGTTGCACATGTACAGGAATTAAATCAATTTTACCTATGCTGGGCAGTTAAGTTGCACATGTACAGGAATTAAATCCAGGAGGTGCAAATGGCTGACATCAGACAGTGGCAACTAAGGAGATACAAAGGATAAGCATGGGAGGGAGTTTGTAAAGTTATCCTGAAATTAAGAGCTGCCCAAGAACATCCTAACAGAGGGCTTGTCCGGAGCACTGCAAGAAATGAGACATGGAGCAACAATGCAGTAAACTCTCCTTTGAAAATAATTTATCATATCAGCAAAAGGCTTAGACATCAAAAAGTACCAAATCCACTTGAATTGCCAACACTCATCTTTTATCTGCGTCAGATAAGCCCTTCTAAAACCAAATTTTTGAAGAATGCAGCAATTATGAAAACTCACAGGGTCATTAAATCCTTTACTTCTGAACTCACCACAAATCCCCTATCACTCATGCTCTGAGATCTGTTTTTCTCTTGTTACAAGAACACCAACATAAAATCCATATGCAACATTCAATGTTTTATCTTGAACTATAATCCAGAAGAATACAAATAAAACACAAGTAAAAGTAGCTGCAAAGAAGATGGTAATTATAAATGCACATATAATGCAGTGTCAGAGGGAAATGTTGATATCCTGTTATCTCCCATAGCATTTATTCTCCTGAGCACCAAGTCTTTGGAAAAGTCTTTAGAAGAGCTATCTCGCATCTAAAATTATGTCACCCACCCCTGCAACGTGGTCAGTTCTCTCAGGATGAAATCAGAATGCTATCATCCCAACAGATGGCAAAAGCTGGAGGGGAGGATCATTTATATATTAAAAGTAATTTTCCTGAAGAAGTACAATAATTTCACGCATATAAGGTGCACCAGCGTATAAGGCGCACTTCCAGATTCCGAGCACAATTTCAGTCAAAAGGGTGCGCCTTATCCACGTGAAATTACTGTAAGTTTCTTTTACACCACCTCTTCTAAATGCAGGTGCATTTTAAGCGCACATAAATATCTTCAGCTCAAGTTAAATCTAACACTGGATTTACTCTTCACTAAACACATGAATATTTACATAAAGGACAAATATCAGAAGCTAACTTGTTTTGGACGTGCAAAAACTAAGGGCACTCTGCTTATTCAGATTTTTGCTTTATGCAAAAAGTTGTTACAACTGTTGAGCACAACATTGAAGACAACCATTGCTGTGATCAATACAGCTGTTTATCTACTGCTTGCTCTGCCATGTGGCAGTCAAGAGGCTAAAAAAATCCAAAAGTCTTGCAGTAGTGAAAAGGGCCACCCCATCCAGACACACAGGAGCAATGTTTAAACAGTATCTTACTGTCTAGAACAGACGAGATGACAATCTAACCATAGCCATTTTCTAGGAAACAGCAGCTGCACATCACGTAGTCTAAGTAGGAGAAACACTAAGCACTCACACAATGCAATTATTGTAATAGTTTTTCTAACCATGTAAACATCTAGTAGAAAGATGGAAAAGGAGTCTGAATATATGCATTTGGTCAGGGCCAGTTCACAGCTTTGTAGAATTACATCCTCTTCTGTTCCTCAATCTGTACCAAATTTCTGGGAGATGTTCTGGAGCCCAGGACAGTG
>VRYO01000710.1:3177466-3228312 GCA_009812075.1 Sialia sialis
CTTATATTCGTGAAATTACTGTAACTTTATTTGAACAGATAGTTAGATTTTACGAAAATTATTCTTCAATTCAATGAAAGGATAGTTTAAAAACTAGCTGTGAATGATTGTCTTCAAAATTTTTTGCCTGGAAAACAAGTCTACATATAGAAAACAACACTACTACTGATATTCCAGCCTCAAAAGAACTTACAGACTTGGCTTGAACAATAAGGATAGAAGGAAAATTTTACTTCCTGTTACTTGATACTCAGGCAAATACACACATCTGCTGCTCCCTCTAAAGAATACTCATGATGAACTGAACAAATGAATAAAACTTAAGTCCCAGGCTTCTGACAACTCACAGGCAGCATGTAATTCATGATGGCACAAAACCAGCTTCTCACAACTAATTTGCAGCCATCCTCTGCTCTACCTTGAAATCACTGCCTAGAGGCATTAAAATATAAATAAAGAGTTTCAGGCCATCCTTCTGAATTGTGCAAGTAAAGTGAGTTGCAGGGAGAAGAAAAACTCCTTTCACATTTCAATATTGCTGTGTGAAATTGTCTTTGGAAGCATCCAATCACTGGATCACACTGAAGCTGGGGACACTGTGATAAAACATTCCCTTTCAGCTGGCTGGGATGCAGTCCTGCATGGTTGAGAAGGAAGGAACAGAAAGCAATGGAAGAAAACAGCAGAATAGAATAGCACTATCGTATGAGTAACAGTTCATTTGACGCCCTGACCAGCAGCATCAGGGAGAGAAAAAGGAGAAAAGCTCAAAGCAAAAAAGCCCAGGCCAGTTATTCAGTATTCTGTATCAACTGGGCTGTGAGAAACCATCTGGTAGAAACACCTTTAGCAGCATTTCTAAACAGCTCTCTTTGGTATTTTGGAAAGCTTTCAATAGCAGCAGGCAGAGTGGGCCCTGACACAAGGGGGAATGTGTTTGTATAGCTCATTCCAGAACAGAAAAGTGAGACTGAAGATTTGGGAAAAGATTTGAGCTGGTGAGTTCACAGCCCAGGTAACTCCCTTTTGACCCTGCACAGCACTGTGGATAATTCATGAACTATAGGGAATGCTGCCTTTTTCCCAACCTGAAAATGAAACTCGAGATAATTTTAGTAAGGAGGTAAAATAAGAGCAGATCTTTATTTGAAGGTCTTCAGGGGCAGTTAAGGAAAGATCATGGAAAAAAAAACAAAAACAAAAAAAGCCAGCAAAAACCAAATGGCCTCAGGCGGCCAGCATGAAGTGTTCCAAGAACAGACTAAA
Source organism: Sialia sialis (assembly GCA_009812075.1). NCBI lineage: Eukaryota > Metazoa > Chordata > Aves > Passeriformes > Turdidae > Sialia > Sialia sialis. The sequence goes on from VRYO01000710.1 coordinate 3,178,733, forward strand.
CATTGAAATGATGGCACACTCCCTTGGATATTTTAAACAAACAAACAAAACAGGTGAATGGAGGAGGCACAAGGGAAGGAGGACTGGGCAGTCAGACTGAATGGGAAAGGAGAAGAAGGAGCTGAAGCAGAATAAAGATGTCATTTGAGCCCAGGTGAGTGATGTGTTTCCATAAAGCTGCACCAGTGCCTGTGCCAGCACAGAGAGGATGCAGAGAAAAGCAACAGGAGTGGCACAGTGACAGATCCTCACAGCCCCAGGGCTGCCTGGCCACTTGACAGCTCTTAAGATCATTTCAAAAAATGTAGGCAAAACTACAGCCTAAAGGCCTGGCTTTCTAACAACCCAAGCTATTATCAGAACTCCTATGCAAACTCTCTGTTCAGAATCTGAAAACATGCATTAATAATCTGTGCTTTTATTGATTTATTGTACTAAGTAAACTGTAGGGGCCTTGTCCTCCCACTGATAAACAAGAATTGTACCTGACTTCTTAACAGTCTGATAACAAAACTAAGGAAATAATAAACCACAATTAATTCTGCTCTCTGGGATTTCCTTGCCTGTTCTAGCACTCAAAATATTTTTTTTTATTCCACTGCAAACACAAAGGAAACATTCCACTTATAAGACATTTAAATACATAAATAGTTAATATTTCCTCTCCTTTGGAATTGTACAAATGGACCTAGACCATAAAATCTCACCAGCAGCTGTTAAATCTAGATAACATTCTACTATAAAAGAAGTTAGAAACTGAGGTTTTCCTGTAAAGTCGATACCTCTTCACACAGGCACTAAAAGATTCACCTTTTAATTATTTCTGGTATTTTGATCAAAACCTCTAGGAAAGGGGATTATTCTCCAGCGGACATTGCATGCATCTGCAGAGGGAGGTGAACCAGAGAAATAATTAAAACCAGTTGAATATCAATGAGGACTGAAATTTTCAACTACAAGGAGGGCACACAGACCAAAACACACAAGCAGACTGTGCTTAAGTCTCCTACAGAGATGCCATGGATCCTACAAAGTAGAAAGGAAAGTAGAAAGGTACTCTTTAGTGGAAAAAAAAAAAAATTTTCCATGCTTCATCAGGCCAGGCATTGTTCCTGATGTCCTGGTCTGTTTCTTACATCATCTGGTCTGGATTTTTGCAGTTATTTCTCTTCCAACAATAGCCTCAATGCCCCCATCACACGGATTCAGAGGTGGCTGCTCACAGCCATTTGTTACGTGGACAGGACTGGTCAAGGACTCACCAAGCACTGAAGGAAATCCAACAGCTCAACTCTAATGCAAATATTTAGAGGTATTTTATACAGTAGAAAAACACAATCCAAAACCCCTTTTGTCATGGAGTTAAAGGTAATAAAGCCAAAAGTAGCCCTGGCCATTCACCACAAGGCACCAAAAATGTTTAGGATTATGTAGGAATTACTGACTATTTAGCCTGAAAGGGGCCTTTGGGAGTCAGCTGGTCCCAAGCTCAGCTCCAACACTGAAGTTAAAGCATTTTGCTTAGGAGTCTGCACACTTCATTTTGCAAGTCTCCATGGATGGAGGCTTCACAGAAATGCAGCAACCCTTGGAGCCTTCAGCATTCCTTCAGCAGGGCCTGACTGCTCCTGGAGTTACTTTTCCCCAGCTGTCAGATTCAGCACCTGCTTCGAAAACTTCACAAGAACTCCACCTGGCTTTTTAACTATGAACAGAGATGCTGCTCAGACATTACTTTAATGCTCTTAGTGCTTTCATTTAAAAATTCCAGTTGCAAAATACTTTTTGATGAGAGGAAGGCACACAAATGCACACAAATGTTCAACTAAAAACAAATGAACAAGTTGCAAAACATTTACCCAAACAGGAAAAATCTGAATTAATTTTAAGTTGTAACAATGGAATTCTCTGCATCTCTTAAAAAAAAGGGGCGAGGAGAGGGGAGGGAAAAAACAAAGTTTACTGACTGCTGAACACCTGAGCAAGTTTTGTGTCAGGCATAAGCCTAAATACAATGATTTAAAATTACTAAAGCTGTGTCCAGTATGTGTTCTTCATTATATTTGTTTAGGGAGCTGAGTTGCAACTTTATTGTTTGTCTGTGTAAGTAACTTGATTACCAGAGTCAAGAATTAACTTGCCAAACTAAGTGTGCAGACAGCAAACAGATGATTTGTTTGTTTGTACTGGGATATTGTGAACAGGTGCTTGTATTTCTATGTGTAGTCTAATAAGGCAGTAAAAGACAAATAACTCCACATAACACAATTTTGCTCCTGACAAGTTCAGGAGTCAGAATTCAGAATCAGGTGCCACAAGAACGTTGCACATGAATCACTTGACATTTGGCCTACATCAGGAACTGATGCAAATTTAAATGTGCTGACTAAAAATTGTAGCATTTCTTTCAAGTACTTAGAGAAAGGGAACTAGCACACATCAACTATTTTAAATCCACATTGAATTGAAAATGTTGTAGGTTTTTTTAAGGAAGGAAATCAATCAATGCAAATGTATTATTCAGCCAGTTAAAAACACTTTGTTAACAACACCAAGTATGAAAATCTTTTTGTTTGATTGGGTTCCATAAACATTTTTCTACCCAAATTATGACACTCTCTACACATCCGTATTTAAAGAAGAAGCTAAGAGGAGTCATTTCCTCTTGCTAATGGAGCAATGTGCCAAAATACACTTCTTGTAAACTAAAATGACTTCTCACTCCTTTCAGTTCTAGTGGCCAGATCTTTTTCATTCCCAACCAGGCATTCAGGAGTATTTCCAGAGACTCCTGCAGAATGACATTCTCACAGCCAAATAGCATGAGTAAAATCCATCAGACATAGGCAGTTTTTTCCGAGTTTCTCAGGAAAATATGTTTAAACATCTGACAAGCCGATGCAAAGTGGCAGAAAAATGATTACAGTAATTTCATGTGTATATGGCACAACTTTTGGACTGAAGTTTCGAGCCTAACCCAGAAGTGCGCCTTATAAGCGTGAATTTACTGTACATTTCTCATCCCAAGCACAAGAATTATACAGAAATTAAGGATTACACTGTATCGGGATATAAATGTTTATTTATCTGGTAGCAAAAAGTGTAACCCACGGTACTTGTATTAGGTAGAAAGGCTTCTTTTATGAGAAGGGAAACACATGTGTCAGCCTAGAATTCACAAAAGCTGGAAATGAACTACAAACACTGAAGGAAAGACGTATCTGACACTCATAAACTGAAAACCTAAGCAAGTTTGATGAATGGTGGAACTACAATACAGGACAAATAATAGTGACAACAAAACTATTAAAGCCACTCAGAAGAGCCATGGCTGGAGAGCTACAGACAAAAAAAAAAAAAAAAAAAAAAGAAAAAAAAAAGTGTATTTTCAAATTCCCTGGAAAATACAAGCAAGGTTTTAACGTTTTCCAGCAAATAGGGGCTTATATGTAATCACATCTACACCAGACACCTCCCTGCTCAAAACCATAGCCAGCATACACAGCAGCCAAGAGAAAAACCTGAAACCCATCTCAATTTCACAAGATACAACTGTTTCCAAGAGAGAAAATAGTTCAGTGAGAATCCATGAGTCCATTACCAGCTGATCAACTGGAATGAGTAGAGTCATCCATTTATATTTTTAATATAACAAAATTAAATACAATAAAAACCTAATAACCATGCTGACTTTACAAGCAAAAGGTAACAGAAAACAACCCCCAAAAAATCCCAGTCCAGTATACTCACTCCAATCTTTCCTGTTTCAGTTTGACTGTGTAGCAAAGGTACTTTTATTATACATTTTCTTCCTTCTCTTGTTTTTTCAGAAGATTCCACAAGATGACTTCAATGTGATCTGAAAAAAGCAAACCACAACATAACGTAATTGACCAAATGAGAATATCAGCAAATTGTATTTGGCTTAAAAGCTGCACCAACTATATTTTACAACCTTCAAATACTACAGCACCACATTCCCATTACACAATGTGATTAATCTAACAATTAAATGAATGTCCAATCCACAAAAGTCCTGCTACCATAAAGGAAAAAAAGGAAGTAATACAGTAATTTAACGATTATAAGCCGCACCTGAATATAAGCTGCACTACTGGGGTAGGCTGGGTTCTTCAATGAAAAAGGTGCAGCTTATATTCATGAAATTACTGTAATTTGAATATGCCATTTATTCTAATAAGTCTTATGATCATGAATTAGTCAACAACATTCTTAGCTGCTACAAATATTTTCAAATTTTTGTGCACTCAAATTGAATCAGACCAGTAGATGTTCATTGCAGTTAAAGCCAAAAAAAGGGGAGACAGAGTTGCCTTCATTATCTTAAGCACATTTTCTCATTTTCCTCTGGGCTGTAAGCTGATTTTGGTGGAGGTTTTTGTTTGTTTGGTGGTTTGGGGGTTTTTTTAAGAGTATAACGTAATCTGAAGTTCTACTGTGGGGAAGCTGAGTTGATGACAAGTGATCCCATATTCCTATTCACAGTTCAACATGTGAAAGGTTCAGGTGGTCTCTGACCAACAAACACCCTGCAAATGTACAGGGCAAGACATTGCCACAGAGCCAAGACATCATCCTCCTTAGCTCTACCCTGCACGTCAAGCTCTCAACAAACAGAATAGACAAAAACTACTTCAGACCCCCCAGCACCAAGCAGTGCTGTCAGTTTGCACTGATGTTATCTCCAGGTTTGTAGGCTAAGCCACAGAGCGCACGATGTGTAACTATATTGCACTTCCCATAAACAATTCTTTTTCTAAACCACACCAAGTAGGTCCCACTGTGCTCATGAGAACTCCACACAGTATGGTGACCGCGAGGGAGGGAGGGATCTCACTGTCCCGTCTCACTCAGAACAGGATTTCTCTAGGAATTGGCATGTGGAGACCTCTGAAGCAACTCAAGACTCTTCAGTAGCTTTGAGGGATAAATACTTACTGCCTCATGTAGCTAAGTCTAAATAAAGTTAAGTTACTGCTCCATGCGCAACCTTTTGGTTCTCCCAAAATGGATTTTCACCAGGTGTGCAATAAGCCAACCCACATAAATTGAGTTATTTGATTTATTTACAGAGGCATGAGCGAGTGCAAAAATTTCTCATACTTAATGTCTAGGAGCCTACAGCAGGGAGCACACAGAAGGAAAACAAAAACAAAAAACTAGAGAAAAATGAAGAGAGTATTACATGATTTGGAAATTGCAAGTACAAAGCAACAGAGTGAATCTCAGAGAACCAAGGCTGAACTACCAGCCTGGAGTTTTACAGCCATGTCAATATTTGTGCTTATGGAATCAGAAAAATCCGAATCAAAAGCGACTGGCCAGCAGGCAAAATCTTAGGAGGGGGTGTGAAATACATCCTACTATAGCTAACAGGCATGAGACAGAATTCCACCCATGGAAGAAACCTTGCATGACCTGTGGCCCCTCGAACAAGAGGCACAGTGTGAGAGTGAACCATACCCCATGGCAGGAGCAGGATACCCTTCAACTAAAAGTTAGATATCCCAAACTTCTAGAGGTCAATAGCTAACTAGACACATGATGACAAATCAGATGGTGAGTGCCCAGGAATTACCCAGGGTCTATAAATTGCACAGCTTAAACAAACCACTGCATTGTGAATAGCTCCTGTCACAGTGCCTGTGTTCACCCCAGCTCCCTGTCCTGTTTCCCCTCTTTTCTCACAGCACACTGACAACAGGCTGGTCCTCTACAACCAATCGTGGGGGATCAGCCAGCCCTTGAAACCTTAAACCACTTCTAAAGGGCACAAACAAAGCACCCATTGCTATAGTCAAGCATGAGAAACAAACCCTGCATTAGAGGATGAGAGTTTGCAGCCTTTTTTTTTCCTCACCAACCAGTCTTCCCCATTTTTCAGAGCAGCAGAGCAGGGTGTAAGAGAGGTGGTATCAAGGGGCTGCAGCTCACACCATGGGCAGCCAGGACACTTTCCACCCTCACACCACAAGTGGAGAATTTTCCAAAGTCTGGTTACACCAACCAACAGGGTACAAACTCTGCTGGCCTTTTACCGACCATGAACAGCCACCAAGGACTCCAACTACATAAGAAACATGCCAGCATTATCTTTGGGAGCTCCAACAAGATCAGAAACACTTGAAGGAACTGCCTCCCAAACTGGACTCTTTATTTTCCCCACTACACCTTCTCTGAGGAACATGGGAAAAACAGAACTGGCAGCTAGACATAACAAACAGAGCCTCTCTTTTGGGTGTGACCTCAGCCAAAAACACACCACCAACCCAGCTTGGGCCCACACCCATATGACTTCTTCTGACAGTACCCACCAGGGACCCAAGAGAAATCCCATTCCATTCAACTTGCAACTTCTGCATGAGAAGTTGCACTTGGCAAAAATGATTATTCTCATGAATCCTTTAATTACACCCTCATTACATAGATAATGATTTTATGTAAATCACAACTTATTTTTTTTAAAACATTAACAATCTTATGAGGCAATTCAGCAATCATAAAACTGTGTGGTAGCAAACAAAATGCAATACAATGAAACTTTTTACAGTTCTTCACCTATACTCCCTATGTCCAAAGAAAGAATGTATAACCAAAAGAGTTATATCACAAGGAAAGAAACGAGGAAGAGTTACAAGAAACTTTTGTCTAAAACTCCTGTGTGGCATAGTGTTCAAGATAAAAAATTACAAGTCAAGAAAATAGGTCACTCACAAAGACAGAGAAAAATAAATATTCATAAGCAATGTAAGATGCCACATAGAAATTACTGGGTTAATTGTGGCCCGATAGTCTTCTGCTCTATAACAATTTCATCAGACAGGCTGCTGCTGCCAGTTCCTCCAGAGTCCACAAAAAAATCCATCTGTGGGAGAGGATGCTCCAGGTTTACTTCAGGATAAGGAATTCTGAGTGGGTAGAATGACATAATACAGCAGTTTCTTGGGTATCTTCTCTGTAATTAAACCTCTTACTCTGGAAGAAAGCACTGAGGCAGACACCAGGAGAGCACTAGCAGATGGGGTATTTTAGAGCTTTTGATTCATAGCTTTGGTCACCTCAAAGCTGCCTTGAGCATTTCAATAGTCCTGAAGATTGGGCAAGTGAATAATGCACTAAATCAGCTGCTGTAGCAATGAAGAAACTCACCATTTCACCAAGTCAGAGACAAAAAAAAAAAAAGTAAATACGAAGCATCAATAAATACAACAAGTATCTTCAACTTAAACATACTCAAACATATAAAGCAAGTCAGTCTTAAGCTGCAACAATAACAGACATAGAATTCTTCAAGAGCATTTACTTTCATTAATTAAGCCATCACAACTCAAGTCCAGGCACTAAAACAGTGAGCAAAAAGAAGTTCACAGAGTGCACATCTGCCTAAATGACAGCAACTTCCAGCTTCTAGATGCTGTACACCTGAGTGCACAGGCTGAAAATGCAGGTTAAAGCCCAGATCTGAAAGAAGTATTTTATCTATTACCTAGTGTTGTGTGCCAGCTGATGCAGACAGCAGAGCTCTACACAAGCACTGTCCCAACAATGCAGTGCCCAGAGTCTCTTCGGCAGCACAAACCAGTTTTGACCTTTTAAAGGTGGCACTTACTTCTGCAGTAACATCAAGAGACAAAACAGCATCCTGACAGCGGACAGCACACTGTTACACACAGGACAGCATTCTTCTTTGTGTTCTACTTTCTCAGGTGTTGGTGTTTGGTCAGAGACCAGCAATATCCTTTAAAAAGCCTCAGACTTCTCTGAAATGTGAAACCCACCTATCTTGTAGAAAATCTTTTAACCAAAACCAAACAGAAATAGAGTTCCCATTGCACAAGAACAGCCACAGGAAAAAAACATAAAAGCAGAGACAGAAATTGCAGAACACCAAATGAGTTCAAAACAGACATCCATGTCAGAACTCTAAATCAGTTTACACCCTTTCTTATTCCTGAAGATGGGCAAAACGAGACCACTTAGCATTTTCCAGTATTATTCTTTAAGTTAAACAGATGACAGTTAAGAACATGATTTGAAGCTTGATTCAGTTACATCTTCATCAAGAAGAACTTGATACCATAATTCCATTTTTCCAGTGGGTGACTGAGGGCAGGAGCCCTGTCTCCCACCAATGAATCACAGTGTGAGGAAGCCTTGTTCACTCTTCCCAGAGCACTGCCTCACTGAGCCCTGGCTCATCTCTGTGAAATCCCCTGCAGTGCCCAACAGGCTTGGTTAAAACAAATTTGTACTCACACAAACACCGACTAATACACTTTACAGTGAATCATTTTTTCACTTGGTTACACATGCTGCTGAGCTCCCTTTTAGTTTAGAACTGCAAGACAATAGCAAAACAATCTTGCAAGCTTTCACCAAGTCTTTATTTTGAATATAGTGATTTTTTAGCAGGGTGTCAGTTACTGACATTTGAATTTATCTGGGAGGAGAGGAGAGTGTGTCCCTCCTTCACAGTGACCTATCCTCCCTGATGGTGCTCAAGGTTCAGCAACCCAGGAACCTTCCTACTAATTGTATCTTAGAACTCAATCTGATTGAAGGGAGGCAAATAATCTTTTTGCCTTACAATAAAGTCAGACTTAAGAGCAAAAGACTGTTGGCACGTAGTGGCACTGGAAAATGAAGGACTTTTCATTAAAGCAACAAGGAACAAATAGTTCCAGATGAGAAGGAATCACCTGCACTATTTAGGATCAACAAACAGAAATCTAAGCAAAAAATAGTACATTTTTATTTTGCCAGAACACTTAAATTGATTTTTTTCCCCTGCTCTGTCACCTTCAAAAGAAATGCCTCTGGGCAAAGAAGGGGAACACATCACTGTTCAGGAAACTTAATAAAAAGAGGCTCCTAGAGAGCACATTTTCCTCCCATACTCTGCCAGGCAGCCAGTCATTCCCTGACCTGAGGGTAGTGAGCTGAGATGGAGACTGGCAAAGTCTCTGCTAAGGAAGACCCTGCAATGCCCTCAGCACTCAAGGCTGGCTGCCAGTGCTCATCCCTTCTGATGACAAGTGCAGAATGAGAAAACATCCTAGATGCTCTGGGCTGGAGGATGCACAGTAATTTCATGAATATAAGCCGCACCTGAATATAAGCCACACTTTTTTTTTTTTTTTTAAACGAGGATCCATGTGTAACAAAGTTACAAATTAGTAACAGAATCGCTGCCAGCTGGGTTTAGTGTCAGGTGCTCAAGTTGCAAACAGTTTTCATAGACCAGTGAAGCCTTTAAAGGCAGCCCCAGGTGCCCTCCCAGCCAGCTCTCACTTCTGGGTTGGCATTTCACTGGGATTTGTCCATAAAGCCGCACCTGAATATAAGCCACACTGCTGGGGTAGGCTGGATTCTTCAATGAAAAAGGTGTGGCTTATAATCGTGAAATTACTGTACTCTGTCTGCTACTCTACGGTCCAAAAAGCACAAGGCTGCGTGTGACCATTTTAGAAAAACAGCAGTGTTTTTGTGATTGCAGATGACTCACAAACAAGTGCTAAGATGTGCTTTATCCAGCTCCACAAACACGGAGGCAAGCAGGCAATGCTTTCCAGCTCATTTCCAGTTCTGAGCCAGCACGGGGCACAAGGATCACCCAGCTGGCTCAGCAGCTCCAGAGCTGGGACAAAGAACTGAAGAAGTCCCACTGAGCACACTCACCCATCCCTGTGAAGATGTAACTCCTCCCAGGGCACACACATCACCTCACCTCCAGCCAGGGCTGCAGCTCCTCTAGCTCTGCTTCACTCCACGTGGCTGACAGCATGGAAGAACTGGGAGCTGTGGCCACAGAGCAGTGCTCTGCTTCCCAGAAATCCTCACCCACACATGCATGTGTGTGAGAAACGGGTTCTATTCTCTAACATTTTTAAAAGTTTAATAAGGGATAAAAGCAATGGTTACAGTGTTGGGTGCATAGTTCTAGTTAGAGGTACATTGGTTAATTACAGTAATTTTTAATATTTTTTATTGTATTGGTTAAATGTATATTTATAAAGATTATTTATAGTAAAATATTTTTTTAATTTGTTTATATGTTTTGGGAATTCTTTTGTTTGGTTTGAGTTTTGATTGTTTTTTTTAGAGTACATGTAGTATTGAGGGTTGTGTGTTATTTTTTTATAACAGGTTCTTGTTTTGTGGCTTTAGTAAGTGACAGTCATTGACAGTTGAAGGGTTAGAAGTAGAGTTTTTAATATTTATTTTTTAATGTTATTGGATGGCTTTAGTTGTTTTTGTTATTGTCTATTTGCTTTTGCAAATCACTATTAACAATTTTGATATAGTTAATAAACTATAAACTATAGATTATAGTTTATAATCACTTTTAACTGCTTTTGATACAGTATAATTTGTCAGCTTTTTATGGCCAATGCCCTGGCCTTGTATAACTTGTATATTTTACTATGATAAACATATCGTTCAGGCTTCCATAAAATATTAAGATGGGTGATATGTGTTGGCTTTTCCAATGTGCAAGAAATCCTCACTGACATGTGAGGTGTAGGCCCAAAGGCTTGAGCTGAGCCAGCCTAACCACTGAGCAGCAGTTTAGGCAGGTGCAGACAAACTCAGCACCCTGCACAAGCCCTTGTGACACCTACAGAGATGTTTGCAGGAGTCAATGAACCCCCCACCAGCCTGTCTGCCATCCCTGCACACTCTCAGCAGCCCTGCCACTCAAATTCAGCTTTCCACATCCTAAACCAGGCTGCAGGCAATAATAAAATACTTGATTCTGCATGGACTTCCATTACATCCAAAGCAGCATTTGAGGACAGAAGTCTCAGGGGCAAGGGCAGGGGCATTAATTACCAGCAGCACAGCAATTCCTGTACCTGTTTCTTTGGTCTTCTATCACAACACAATTACATCTCATACTTTTGGGTTTTAAGCTGCTCCTGAATTTAGAGTTAATAACTGGGCAGAATACAAGGTCTTGCCCTCGAACAAAATTACCCCCACACTATCACTCTTAATAAATCTTACATTTGTTCAATGAGAAATTTTCAGCCATTCTGAAGTTTAAGATGTCCTTTTCCGTGATTTCTCTCTGACTGCCTTAAACTCTGAAAAGCTCAAAGTGCATAAGGACTGACCAAGCATTTCCTCTGAATTCAGGAACACCTGACACAGCCTTTATTACTGATACATTTTCTACTCACTAGTGCGTCATAGATATAAAACCACTGAAAAACCCCAACTGGTTCCACCCAGAAGTTACTACATGAATAAATATTTACCTGCACTTTAAACAGAGAAATAAAGCAGTGAGTCTTCATCCTGTTTCTGTGAAGATCCCATCACAATTACTGAGTTACCTGAAATGTTAGTAGCGCTACTTCTGTTTCTTGTGATCTGCATAGTCTATTTTTTCCACTACTTTCATGTCCCCATGTTTCACTTCCCAATTACATTCTCTGAAATGCCTAATATGGTGAAGCCATGCAAATTTACTTCTATTTCGTTGCCAAATTCTGCTTTTTGTTGTGCTCATATTTGAACTCATATAAACGAGAACACAGAATTAAAAAGCAAGACTGAATAATTTTTCAGTAATTAATTATTATGAGTCATTTTGTGAAGGTACTGCCCACCCTGCTCCAGGTATCACTTGAAAAGCTTTGTTCTTTATGATTAAAATTAACTCCCAAGTGTGGATTGATAGAGACTGTGAACCAACACAGGAATATCTAAGTGTATTTTACTGACAAGTTGCTGCAGTCCAACTTGCTGTTTGATTCCAAATATTGCCATATAATAAATAGTAACAGCATTCCATTGCTAACAACATGCATACAGTAAATCTATCTGAACCTAGAAGTAATCACTAAGAATAGTTCCAGTGCTGAAGAAGAAAAAGTACAAGCATCTAATAAATGCAGTTTATCCAGCTATATCCAACATTCAAAAGCAAATCTATTAAGCTTTTTAGATAACAAAAATTTGCATTTTGATCTCCTCTTGCTCCCTGCTCCCTCTTCTTTCAGGTAGTGAGACCTAATAGAAAAAATATTTAAAATGTGAAGCATAATTTCAGCATTACAATTTATAATACAACATAATTTAAGAACTCCAAATCTGAACTCCAAATCCCAGGCTAAAAGCAAAGAAGTGCTTGATTTCAAAAACAAAAACAACACAAAAACAAGCAAACAAAGCCCTAAACCAACAAAAACCAAAAACACACCACAAAAAAAAAAAAAAACCAGCAAAAAAACCCAAAAGACAATCCTCCTGTCATCAAACCAACAGTTTAAATCTGAATTTGGACCCAAAAGTCAGATTTGAATAGTATTCACATATTTCACACTGCCTTTGGACATAGCACCTAAAATTACAGAATACTTGATGTAAGAACAAACTGACCAACCCAAACCCTTCTATTTTCATCAGCTGCCACGCTCAGCTCAATCATTTACGCCACACTGCATTTTCTGGCTTCCCTCACTAACGAAAAGTTTCAGTCCATTCAGCAGCTATCTGTTCCACAGGCCTCTTTCTGAGAGAAGCAAAAGTGTTTTGTGGTGTCAGGAGCCCTTCAGAGACAAATTCCCTTCTCTGTTCTGAGAAGGAGCAGAGCCTGAGCAGTGACTTGCCCCAGGAAATGACAATCTCTGACATTTTCACATGCAAGCTGTGGAAGGATGGAGGAGAGGCATCAGATATAACATGGCCAATGCATTTATCCTCCTGTTGTCACTCAGTTATGTATTTACAGTATGCACACCAGTATTTACACCATCTTCTGGCAACAGGCATCTAATACCCACCCTCTCCCTGGTAAATGAACAAGAGCTCCTTCCCCCAGAGCTGATCACTGGAGACCTTCTTTTGACAACTTCACTGCATTCTGCACCCCAGCCTGTTGCTTCAGCTCCAAACTGCAAGGAGCAGCAGGACACAAAGGATGTAAACCTGGGCACACAAAAGAGCTGCTGCTGCAGCAGCATCTATATTTAAGAAAGTAACTATTAAAATATGACAAAAATCAGACATCAAAAAAGTGACTCTTGCAACTGAAAGCAAAGGCCTTTCAGTTGTCAGGCAAACAGTGATGGCTTGACCAAGACAGAAATTTCTCAACATCATACTCGACAACAGAAGAGTGATTTTCCAAGGAAAAGCTCAAAAAATACTTCCCTAAACTCCTTTCAAATTTTCTCCCAAGAAAAGTGAGTCCCTCTAAAATCCTATTTTACTTCTCACCAGTACATTGGAAGAAAAAAGGACATCACAGAATAACAGAAAGTTTAACAAACCATTTAATATGCCACCACACCCCAATAAATCTTTCTTCAGCTTAACTGGGTCTGTTAATCACCAAAATGTGGATGCTTGAGCCAAAGGCTTCAGGAATGCTGCCATTTCTGAAGAACACTTCTTGTATAAGAGGTCAAACCACTGCCTCTTTTTCAAGAAAATTATCATTACATAATAGAAATCCTTTATGACTGCACAAATAGAGCTAAAAGCCACCCAAAGAGTAGCGTGCTACTTTCCTGGCCAACAGATCCCAGTTAAATCAACAATGAAGAAGATGCTTAGGGCATCAAAAGAGTGGAAAACTTCCACATAAATTGGTAGATATTGTCCTGCTCCTTCAAGCTTTATCAGCACAGCACACAGAGCCTGCACCTCTCATTCTGTTGAGGCAATACACCCAGGAATTCACCCCTAAGCAGTTAAACCAGGATTTTAAAAACTGGCAGGTAGTGATGGAAAGACAAAAGGAGCCACCAAATGCTGAAGGCCACTATAAATCCTGTAGATGCACACAATAAAAGCTGATAAGTTATCAAACTACAAAACAATCTGAAAATTCAGTCATGGTTTGTGAAATTCACATTAAAAAGAAAGTAACTTGAGGATACTAAAATGATGAGCTGTAGAGATAGACTAAGGCAAGAAGTGCTCTGCCTTCTCATAAAATTTACCTGGAAGTTAACTGGAACAGAAATAACTCAGAGAAAACAGCTATAAATAGAAAGGGGTTAATCATTCAAATTTCTATTCCCATGACAAGAATACACTAAAGACTCTAACTTTTTAATCTTATGAAATGATGCTTTAAAAATACTTTAGCTGCTGCACTACAACCTGTCTCTACCTACTTTTTAAGAATAATTTCTCCTTTATTTTTTTAAATGCAATAAAAGGAGATTTTCCTTTGACAGAAACATTTTCACTGACAGTCATCAAAATGAGCCTGTGCATCAGCTGGAAAAATTACACGTGGTCACTTAAACAGATCTTTTTTTTAATGGGGCCACTTATAAATACATTTACCTTTTCTCCATTCTAATATAAAGCACATAAAACTTTTTGGCATCGATTTCAACCACCAGAGCTACAAAGTATTTTTTCAATTAAGTGTTGCGTTTATCCTAAAGCAGCAGAGAAACTTAAAATCATGAAGGTTGGAAAAGGCCTCTGATAAGATGGAGTCCAACTGCTCTCCCAGCATTGCCAAACCCATCACTAAGCCCTGTCCCTAAGTGTCACATCCATTGTATTTGTTCAGGGACATGAACTCAAGTTTGCCGTAAAAAGACACCAAAGAAAGAAAAGTGCCTCACCCTCGATGCACAGGTAAAAACACACCCGGATAACCCAATGTCTCTGAACTCACACAGAGCCTGTGACACACTTGGAAATAGAATCTAATTATTACAAATCCCCAGCCAGTGCTTTACTCACAGTATTTCTCACCCAAGTAAATTAATGTTGAAGCTTTTAAGTTAAACCAAATGGAGTACAGGAAATAATAAACAGAGCGAAGTTCTTTATCCAAAATGTAGAAACAGGTATGGACTCTTGTAATTTTGTGGTGTTCAGCAAGCTGACTATAAAGCAAGTTGCAATATAGCATATTTGCAGTGACAGAAATTAGGACAGCACCCAAGATATGCATTCAGCTTTGAAAGGTACAGAGCTGCTGCAGATCTCCACTGACTACTCATTACAAGAAATTGTGAGCAAAGGGCTTGATTGTGCTCTTAACATTACATCCAACTCTACGTTACATCCTCAAATTCTTGCCAAACTTGCTTTTATTGAAGAACTCTACTAAACAGCCCTTCCTTTTTATGCAGAACTTTTCTGGTCGTCCCTCTCACTGCAACTCTTCATGCACCAGATTTATTTACAGCACCCAGAGGAAACAAGCTCCCAGTTATCAAAACAGACTGCAGAATGCAAATAAACAATTGCTATGTATTTATGTTAGCTGGACTCTAATTTGTACAGGATGACACCAAGTATTAAAAAAAATGGGATCCTAACAGTTAAAGCAACAATTCCATAAACAAAATGCTTCTGTTGTTATTATTACTCAGATAAAAATAGAGTTAGGTCATTACTAAAAATTGTCAACATAGCTAGAGGTCATGTAATTGAAGTGTAAATAAACTTTTTTATTAAAAAAAAAAACAAAAAAAAAACCAAAAAAACAACTATCTCCCTACATTACTGCCACTAGCAGCAAATGTAAAAAAGAACTTCCAAAGTGCTGGGGAAGTAAAACTGGCCTAGCATGAAGACTCTCAGTATTCTACACATCTGAAGAATGACATCTCTGTCTTTAATCACATGGGAAATGTCGCAATTGTTTGCACACAGTTTGTAAAAGCCTATAAACTCAATAAAATGATTTAAAGTTAGATATGTAAGCGGATGCAGATTATCTGTATATTATAAAGTGGTTTTTAATTCTTTAATAAAATATAAAAGGACTTTTGTCAAAAGCATTGTATCTGCCTTGCATGGATATTAAAAGGAAGCAGAACAATATTATCTACCAAACAGATAATCACTCCCTCCTCATTTTATTATTAACAACAGAAAGTCTTTTTTTGCTAGCAAGTTTTGTGCCAAAAATTAATGTACCATTTGCTGCTGACAATCTGCCAGACTAATGATGTTTTTCTTCACTCCAGAGGGTTCAGAAACTACTACTCACTTTCCATCAGCATTCATCACAGACTCCTGCCATGAAAAGAAAAACAACACAGCTCTTCTACAGACAGACACACACCTCAGTCATTATTACAAGTAAATAATTCAAAACACTTCAGCAGAAGTATACACAAGTGTTCTTCACCTCCTGCTGTTGTGGCTCAATCCACAATTCCTGGTATGAGACAATAAAACCATAGAATCATTTAGGTTGGAAAAGACCCTTGACCTTAAATTCAACATTTAACCTGGTGCTTCCAAGCCCAGCACTAAACCTTCCCCTGAGTGCTACATCTGCACATCCTTTAAATACAGCCAGGGATGATGAGTGCACCACTTCCCTGGGCAGCCCATTTCAATGCTACATAATGCTTTTGGTTAAGAAATTTTGCATAATATCCTACCTAAACCTCCTCTGGTGCAGTTGAGGCAGTTTCCTCTCATCCTATTACTTGGTGCTTGGGAAAATGACCTTCACTTGATGGTAACCTCCTTTCAGGTGGTTGCAAAGCTGCACTAGTGTCAAACTGTAAAGCAAGTTGTGCCTGCCCCATTCCTGATGTGTCCAAGGCCAGGCTGGATTTGGCTTGGATCAGCCTGGGATAGAAGACGACATTCCTACCCACAGCAGCGGGCTGCAACTGGGTGGCCTTTAACCTTCCCACCCAAATCATTTTAAGATTCTACATTTTAGTTTTTATTTCCTACTAGGTTTGCACTTGTTTTTGGGGATTTAGCCTTGTCCCTCTCCATTAATTAGTAACAGGACTAACACTCTGCCGTGTCTGCCCGCATTCTGGTGCTGCCAGCACACACACATGCACTGCTGCTTTTACACCAAACACTAACCCTTCCTTGTTCAGAGGATCCCAGGTTAGGATTTGGAAAATCCTCCTTAAATATCTTATGTCTTGAACGGCATCCTTAGCAGGGCATAACCTAATACTAAATTCAGAATAACCAGATAACCAAATAGTAAATTCAGAAATTCCTTTCCTGTATCAGAAACAAAGTAAGATGCTCAGCACTCCAAGCCCCTGTTTTTCAAACCCCAATACATAATGTGTGCAGTGATGTGAAAATCCCAAAGGCCTTGTCTTCCTCAGCAACACCTATTTAAGTCAAAAAGGGAACTGGGGGGGGGGAAGAAAAAACATCCCAACATCAGTAGAGAGTAAATAATGTTGTCACGTATGGTTAGTGCACAAATTTTTGGGGGGTTGGAAGGGAAATAATGGAGGATCTGGTGAGAACGACTAACCCAAGAGTAATAAATGCAGTGCCACACAGTACAAAGAAAAATAATAAAGTAAAAAAACTGGGAATACTGAAAGGTAGATGAAGTGGAAAGAAGTACAGGCAAAAGGACCAAAGTACTCTTCAAAACCAGGAAAGGAATCTGAGACATGAAGCCAAGCAGAAAGGGGATTCAGGGCCCAGTGCAATTTTCGAATAACATTTTATGTGCTTCGTTCTACCCAGTCAACTTTGTACTTAGGTTCTTGAGTTTCTGCTGGCAACACTGCCCTTTGTTTACCTGGTTCTCCCCTATAGCTGTGTCTGTACCAATGGTTTGTACACACAAACTACAAATCAACCTGCAGCCTTCTGGAGGACTAAACAGCAATGCTCACATCACTGACGGAAAACCATTCTTTTGCAGGACTAAAAGCAGGTTTTTGGCTGTTATTTGTAGTGACACATAGGCTTCATAGTCTTCTGTTGTAAACAAGTTGTTAACTGAAATTAACAGCACATTTCAAAACGTTTCCTTTGCTTGTTAGAAAATAAAATGATGTAACAATATCAAAATGCATCTCTCAAGCACCGTATTCACCAAAGATAAAATAAAGTATTGCTCAAAAGTTAGCTCCCATAAGAACCTCAAGCACTAAAAAAAATGTTACCAGTTACCCTGTTTTCTAGAGATTTTGTACAATGCTCTCCAAACTACCTACCTACTTTGATTTTCAAATGGCTTCTAATACTCTGCAGCTGCACACAAGCACAGGTCTTCCACATTAAATCTCAATTAAGTCACAAAACCACTTGACAGCAGGACTCTGGGTCTCTTACAGTATCAGGTTAATGATACAGACCACCAGCTATTGCACAGTCCACATAACAGCTTCCATAAGCAATTGACTGTTCTTATGCTTATTTTTAAATTATTTCATTGCCCTGATACCTTCTGAGCACACAAAGGACTTTCAGAAACATCAAGAATTAGCAAACACTTCATAGCAACACTAAACATAAAACTAAACATAAACACTAAACACAGCAAAACTAAAGGCACAACAATATTTTTACAAATTCTTATTAACAGACAACTTTCACCACAGAGCCTCACATGACTTCCCCAGAACTCTTTATCTACCTCTGCCAGGCACACGAGCTCGTGCCCACATTCTGCCAGCTGATGCTGACTCCAAACTTACATCCTCCAATCCACCTCTGAATTCTGTCACAGTTTTTTTTAAACCCAATGGATACATGGTGCATAGGGGCAAAGAGAGGACAGGAATGATGTGAAGTGAGAACAAGAAGTGCAAGTCTCCGGTGGACTGCACATCACTTCAAACTGTCCTTAGTTCCAAACTGATGCCTCTGCTTTCTGCTTTGCATACAGAAAAAAATCCTCCTGGGGGCAGGGTGGAGAAGCCCCAGAAGAGCACTGTGAAAAAAAAATTTAAAACCAACCTAAACCTTCAAGCAGCCCCTAAAAGTGAACCCAAAAAGACAGCAATGAGAATTCACTGATTACTTGTGTCTCATAAAAAGAAATCAGAAGCAACAGTACTGTCACTGCTCCTTCCCTTACAAGTAAATTCATGCAAAGACAAAACATAACATCACATACCAGCACAAAAATTAAGCCCCTAACACAGACTTCACTCCCAATCACCACAGCTTCTGGAAAACAGGAATAAAAATTGTATTTATACAGCCAGAAATTAAGTACTGAAAGATTGTTTATCAACCTAATATGGGAAGTAAAACCATTCAGCTTTACAGCATCACATAAAGCTGAGCTACACAAGCATAAAACTAGACATCAATACCTCTGATTCCTTTAAGATATGAAGTTTCTTTAAGATATTTTGATGCTGCTATTTTGATGAATTCACAAAAAAGATCAGAGTAACCACTACTGAAAACAAAAGCAGGATATTCTAGAAACAGAAAAGCACCCTTTACAATTCAATTTCATAGCAAAAAAATAATGCAACACTACTTACAAAAAATGCATGTTTAACAAGCTTGAAAAAAGACAAAAGGAAGCCGTGAGTAGCAATTTTATGTATTCTGTCTCAGAGGGAACTTATAGTACTCCTTATTTTTATGCTCTCTTAAAATTAAATATAAAACATACTTCTATACACGCAGCTCCAAAGACACGAAATTACTCCCACAATTTTAAGTCAAGAGCACCTAAGGTAAAACATTGATACAACTGCCCTTCTCCCTTTTTAATGAACTGAGGAGGGTTTGGCCAAAAGCCTAAGCCGAGAAGGAGCAAAGCCAGGTGAGGACAGCCCGGATCCTCGGTTTGTGTACAACCAGTTTGTGACTCTGTGCCCTGTAGCAGGCTAGAATTAAACTGGCTGCCTAAAGAAGCCAAAATCAAACCGAGTAACAATGCACACACACACAGAGATTATCAGTGGGGAAGTAGAACTGCCCCAATCCCACTTCTCAGAGGAAGCTGGTTTTGACACCTCGGTGTTTCTCTTTGCCTCTTTAATCTTCTGAAGCCAGCATGTAAATTCAATTATGTTGGTACCTACACATCCACAAGCATTTGCATAGGAGGGCCTCCTCTGCAGCTAATGTATGCAAATGAAACCGCATTCTTGAATTTCTTTCCACCAAAGGCTGAGATAAAAGGATTTACCCATGTAAATTTGATGGACTAACACAGACTGGTCATGTTGCTTTTTGAAGTACCTGATACTTCAGGCCTTATCCAGATCCATGTAACCTTCACCTTGATGGTTCCTTGAATTGTGATTATTTCAAAGTCACCTGCTGTTAATTCTGGATTGTAAGTACACACCTTGCCAACCCAAAGCACAACTGCTTGCATTTAGTTACTACTAAAACGAATTACAAAAAAAACCGTAAAATTTCTAACACGAGATGATCTGTGCCCCCAGATCTGATTTAATTATCAAAACAAAACACACTGAAACTTTCACACGTGAGTGACTGGAAGGACTAGCAGCAACACTGCCACAAAATAAAACAAATTGTTTCATGCACTCAGACAATAGTACTGAATTTCTGGCCTCCATGATTCCAAGTCATCATGCTTTGAGATGTAGCGTGTAACACCATGCATGTCAGCCCAGCAGTATTGGTTTCAGGAAAACACATATTCACTAAAAAAACAAACAAACAAACCCCCTCAAAAAAACAAACAAGCAAGCTTTTCTATGCAACTGAGTGAATGATGCTTATTTCAGAGTTTCCTGTCCTGGACTGCTAGTTTCTGGGGGAAAAGGGGCAAACTTCCTATCTTAATGGTCTGCTGCTCCCAAGAATGGCAATTCAGAAAATCCAGCTAAACCAAAGCAGCCCCGTGGCCTTTGGATAAATACAGCACCACATTCTACAGCCCAACAAGCCCTGCATTCATTTTCAGGTAAGTTAACTGATGGCAGTCTTTAAAGAACCAAGGGCAACTCTGCTGTGTGTATCTTTAGATCTGTGCAAAAGCATTTTCACTGCCTGAAGTTCGTGCCCTGGTCACTGAAACACAACAGCAGCTTTCTAGCTAAACAGCCAAAACATCCGCCTGCATTTCTACACAACCTGTAAATAACAACATTGCTTCCTCTGCACTCTCCTCATACATACAGCATCCTAACACCTTCGATTTTTACTGGATTTTGGGGTTAAATTATTTGCAGAATAGAGCATAGAACAGATATATGCAAACTTTAAAGGGAAAGGAATAGTGGAACAGCACATGTTCTCACTCCACTACATCACAAAAGTCAGAGTTCTGTTGTTTTGTTTTTTTATGGCAGCTTTCCTACACTAGAATTTGGAGCTCTGCCAAAAGTCCATAAACAATTGGAGAACCAGTGAATTCATGACATCAGATATTCCAAGGAAGTGAAACCTGGCTGAACGGAAGTGAGTTTTACTCAAGAAAAATAGATAATTAAATAGACAAACAAAAAAAACCATTTTAAGACCATGTACAGAGAAGGCCTCTTTTATTTAAAGAAAAAAAAAACGCACAAAACCCCCCCAGAATATTTAATTGATGTTAAAAAACCCACTCAGGCATGTTTCCAAGGCAATACACATCAAAACATTCCTGATGTTACCAATATCCCTGATATTCTTTTTCAAAAGGCCAGCAAACCAATCACCAAAGAATTTCTGTTAGGTAATCCTTTCCAGAAAAGCACAGCTTGCTGGTATGGAGCTCCCAAAGCCTGGAAACCACCACCAGTCTGAACTGAAGCTTCCAGGTGACCTGGGGATTGATTCCTCAGCCACCTCCATGCATTCCGCTGGGCTTCGCAATCTTTTGCCAAGCATATGGATGTTCAATACTCCTTTATATGCAATTTCCCGAAAAACAAGCATGCTCTGAAGTTTTATTCCACCTTTTAATGAGTCTTTGAAGGCATATAGCTGTGGGAGTCTCTAGCTAATACTGCAAAACCAGGCCAATCAAATTTCTCCAACATTCTTCATGCATCCATCTCACTTCAAACCCTGAACTACAATCCTGAAAACATAAATCCTGTGTTGCTGGGGTTTCCAGCTTCAGGAACTTACTAAGTCTGAATGAAGTTCAATATCAACAGAATAAGGCAGCACAGACTTAGCAAGTATCTAATATTTACAATTATGGCTACACTTGTCAATTCCAAATGAACAAAAGTTGTCAGTGTATCTAGTGACAAGAAAAGCTTGTAAGTGCATAACGTTCAGGGGGGAAAACAAACATCAAAACCAAAACAAAAACCCCCTCTCTACACCCCAATAAAAACTCATCTTTCCGGATTTTGGAAAGTGTCCAGCATGAGTCTAAGCACACATGTGCTGGAGCTAGACAAACCAGCGAGTCTGGCACGAAAGGTCTCCGTTTCTCTTTCAGGAACTCTTTGGACTAATGAAGATTTATTTCCCCCTCACACAGAAGCAGTGTGCGCTCGAGCACTCCTGCTCTGTGGCAGTTTGGTGTTCAGGAGAGCACACGATGACAGCAGTGCCAAAACCATCGCTCTGTGCGCCGCCCGCACAGCGCGCGAGCAGCTGACTGCAAACATTTCCCAAATACTGCTTTGCCATACAAATTCCTGCGGTTCCCAAGGAAAACAACGCTCAGAAACCCAGCTTAAAACAACTGGGAGCATCGAGTAATAGAAACGCCACTTAAAATTCACAGAGCAATCACCGACGGCTCTCAGCTGGGGGTGGGGGGAAATAGAAAAAACCCACTATGCAGAGCGCAAAGCTTGTCCGGCGAACGCTCGGGGGGAGCAGGAGCCACGCACCCGGGCACCATCCAGCCTGTCCCGAGCCCCGGGCAGCGGAAGGGGCCGGGGCTGAGCCGCTTGCCCCGCGGCGAGAGGGCTCACCCGGGCCGGGCCGGGCACTTGTTGCGGGGCCGCTCCCGGCGCGAACGCGCACAAAGGCGCCGGCCCGCCCGCCGCACCGAGCCGAGCCGAGCCGAGCCCAGCCCAGCCCCGGGCCCCTTTCCGCTGCCAAGCGCCGCGTCCCGCCGAAAGCTTCCCCGCGCGGGGAGCGCGCACGGCCGCCCGCGCAGTTGAGCAACCGCCGTGTCGCAAGCGGCGCGGTGCTCTCTTCCTGCGCAGCCCGGGGCTGCGAGGCACCGCCAGCAGCGAGCTGGAGGCCGAGGGCAGCCCCGCCGAGCCACGCCGGCACCGAGCGGGCGCCGCCGGTCCGTCCCGTCCCGTCGCATTGGGAGCGCAGCCCGGGCACGGCCGGCCCCGCACTCCACACCCCGCATTCTCCGCACACCCACCTGCCCGGGCAGCGGCCGCCGCCGTGTCCGCGCCGCCCCAGCCAGCGCGGCGGCGCTGGCGCCAGCGGGGAGCGCTCCTTCGGCCGCCACCGGCACCGGCGCTGCGCTCCGCCGGGGTTACCAAGGCGATGGCTTTGCCCTCGGGCCGCCACCGCCAACCCGGGCCAGGCTTTCGCTATCACGGCGCGGGTGGCGGCCAATGGCGCGGCGCGTCCCGCCCTGCGGGCGCTCCCCTTCTCCGGGCGGGCCGCAGTTGGCCGCGCCTCCGGTCGGCGCTGCGGGCCGGCGGTGAGCGGAGCGGAGCGGAGCGGGGGTCGCCTCTGCCCCGCCCCGTGGCGGGCCGGGCCGGGCCGCGGGGCCCCCAGCGAGACCCCCATGGCGAGACCTCCCCAGCGAGTCCCCCCCGGCGCTCCGGGACAGGCGGAAAGACGCGCAGCTCCACTTCCCCCGGGTCTGCTGCTCCCCGCAAAGCCGCTCCCGCACCCCCAGGCAGCCCCGGAGTGCGGACAGGGGCAGCCGCCCGCGGGAAAGGCTCATCCTAAAGCACCTTTCCCGAAGCGCCTTTTGGAAATCAGCAGGGAAGAGCTCATTAGAGCAGCCTACTGCCTTGCCAGTGAATTCCCTGATACTTCCTCATTTCAAGAGTCTTGGTGCTGAGCGGTCAGGGGAAATTGCGTGGAAACTGGTTGCTATAAAAGGGGGTTTTCTCAGGCTTGAAACTAGCAATCAAAGGAAGGCAAGATAGAATGTAACCGGTAACGAAGCAATTTTTTAATGCAGCGGGCCCGTCCCCACCCACTCAAATCAGCAGCAACATTCCTGCCGCCTTTAATGAACGCAGGGCGAGGCGTAGCACATCCTTGTCCACAAAGAGTATGATCGTACTATGCATATTTTAACATCCTATGCTAATAATCATGCTGTATCATTAAGCTTGTCTATTTTAGTCTGTTCATTTTTCCAGTTATTCCAGTTTTGAAAATGGATTGTTGGGCGGATTTACTTCCTCAACTTCACTTGCCGATTCTCAAGGCACTAAAAATCCATTAAATTTGGATTAGAAAATATCTAGGAAATGCTTTGTTGTTTTTTCCAAACCACCCAACCAACTACAACATGGATTAACTGGAAATGTCTGAGAAGGACAATGATCTCCCCTATTACTTCAGCAAATGGGATTTTTGCATGAATGGTGATCAAGCAAAATGCTACCTCTAGGCAAATCTCAGTGGAAGGGCAGATGTTAATGAGAAATCATGCCTACCGTGTGTCAGTTGCCTTCACAGCCCGTCTGTTGTGTATCAATTAACAGTTCCCCTTCCTGCTTTTAACCAGCTCCTTAAGTCTGCTCAGTACCACAGGCATTGCTCCCGAACACCACGCTGCTACTTCACACCACAGATTGTAGTAACTTCACTTGACTTCCCTTCTTCCTGGAAAAAAAAAAAAAAAAAGCCACTAGAGTTCAAATGAAACTGGTTCATCAGGCAAATGTGCAGCTCATACAAAAAGATCATGCTCTGCATTACAAAGTTTAGTTCAGCATGTTGAGCCACTTGTTTCTTCTGTTTAAAGTTTACACTGCAATCGAAATATATTTCTGAAGAAATGAGTTATTAATGAAATCCAGGAGTGCAAAAAGTTCCAGATATGCAGTTTTTCAAATCATTCTGATACTTGTGGTTTTGATATTCAGTATTCCAGATAGTCTTGGCTTACATCCTGCAACCTTGGCTCAGTAGCTGGCCTCACTGGTGACTGGAAAGGCTTGATAATTTTTTTTAAAGAGCTATTTACTCTGGATCTTGTGACATCAGATGGTTGTCCTACAGGATCCAGTGCAGTCTTTGCAAAGCAGAAGCCAAGTATGATGTGAGTGATTTACTGGACTGAGCAGAGGGCTACAATCCAGAGGCTTAAAAATCTGTTTACCGTACCGCCATCTTTTCATTTGAATAATGATCATGAAGGGTCTATCATATATAAAGCCCTAGGCACTTTAAAATTGTCTTGTATAGACAATTTCTGTGCGTAGACTTCCATGAAACCTAACCACACTAGTTTTCTCCAGGGCTGTAATCCCTGATTTCAAATTTCCTTTCCATATTTTGTTTTGTGCCTCGAAATAGAGTATCAGTATTTAGCAGGGGCAATAAAGAGATCTCAATCAGTAGCTATTAACATATTTCAGATTACAGTTCATCAGCTTGCATGATATTCATGTTCTTGTCACTCATGGAGTTGTTACAGACAGTGTGTGCGATATGGATAAGGAACTTGCCTTGAAACATCTTAAAGAAACACTTTTATATCCTGTGTGGCATGCACAAAAAAACCCCCACCAGACTTCAAATATAATTTTAATTTTCAATTTCCTTATCTTTGGATTCCCTTCCCACCCCCCTTCACAAAGCAACAAATGTTCTATTATTCTGCCCCCCAGGCTATTGTTACATGTGTTCTCAGTATAACGAAAGGGTTTTGTCTAAAGAGGCTGGATCTGAGTCATGTCTTTGCATGTGAAACAGCTGTACACCTAGGGCACATTCTCGGCTGTTTGAAAATGTGTAATTTTCAGGTTTTTGTGTTAACAATCTTTGAATCCTGTGTCACTGCAGTAATCAGAAGAAGGAAACTAAGTTGTCTCTGTATTTGCAAACATCACAGAACCATGGCATCAGAAAGACATTTAAAAACAGCAAGTGGAAATGCCATGGTAAGGATGTTTGGCCTGAAGCAGAAAAAGCCATTCTGAAAAAAAATTGAAGTTATTAAATGTAAAGGACAACGATCCAGAACACAGCAAAATACTGGGCGGGAGATGCTTAGAAGGAATTCATTAGAAAATGTTAACACTTGGAGCAACTTGCTACTCTCTGATACTGTGATACAATGGCAACAGCTACAAACCAAATGAGCTCTGGGCAGTTAATGCCCAGGAATGTTTCCTGGTGAATAGAGAATGATGACAATCAATCATCAGTAATATTTTTCATTAAAAAAAAAAATTAAGAAGAGGTTATATTCAAAACTATGTGAGCAATACCAGAGAGAGTAATGGTCACTTAAAGTGCATGGTCATCCCTTTGTCAGCTCGCTGCCTAGTGCTGTCCAAATAAAAGGCTTTAGAACATCTTGTGTGTGACAAATAGCATATCACTCTCCTCAGCAGCCACTAGAGGAAAGCCAGTTTGCTTTACAACATTCAAAAAATAGCTTATCTGTTAACAAAACTTTCATCTCCCTTTTGAAGGCCCTCCTTCATCTAGACTAGAAAAAATATGTCTCCTGTTGCCTAAAGTAGCAGGTTGTTGCCATTTGGAAGATAGCATCATTAGTTACTGAAATTTAAAAAGTGTGAATAAACAAGTCACTAGTTGTGACTATTTCAAGCCACGTGTTTAGTACAATCGATCCCAAGAATCAGGTTTAACTGTTAAAGTCTATATTTAATCTCCTGTAGGGAAACACTGAGAGATTCCCAATACATTATTTCATGCCCTGGGTTAAAGTACTGCAGCACATATAAATAGTGTGACAGAGTGGATAAGGTATGTGGGTAGCAGGGTCGTCTACCAGCCTCAGATGTACAGGGAACAAAACAGAGAGTACAATGGAACTGATAAAGGGGCCTGATATCTTAGGCCCGATCACAGCAGAAACTGTGGGAGAGACAGACACAGATAAATGCTCCCTGGGCAAGAAGTGACCAAGAAGCATGTTGTGAAACTTTGTGATAAGATAATGTTACCAGGTGACGTCATGTCATGAAGAATGTGTAACCAATGGGAAATTGTTACCAAAATTAGAATCCTATATAAGTGCCATACATGTAAAACCCTATATAAACACCCTGTATCCTCAAAAAAATTGGCTTCTGATCCAACCTGGGATGCCCCCCTCTCTCCATCACTGACAAGCTGATCAGTAAAAGTTGCCTCCTGGACCTGGCCCGAGTCTGCAGCTGTGTGACAGCCCCATGTGTGAAATGCAAGCTGGCACTGCTGGCAGGGCCTCTCAGGGTGCATGGAGAAGTGCTAATGGCAGGGTGAAGGACACCGTGTGACATTCCCCTGCGTGCTGTGAGCAGGCAGACCCCAGAGGTGCCCTGGGCAGTGCTCTGGTCCCCGTGCCTGTGCTGGGTGTGTAGAACCCAGAGCTGCCCTTTGTATCTCACAGGGCAGGCAGCAGCAGCAGCCCCGAGTGATGTTCAGTACCAGACTGCAAATGCACATGTCAGACAAAACGCACACTGGGCTTGGTAATGAAGCAGCAGCCTGCAGCAAGAATCAGCAGCTTTAACAGCGCTTTGCTAAACCAAGTTATTTAACATGAGTAAGATTCAGTAGGAAAGTTCTCTGAGCACCTAGAGCGTACATACAGGAACCAGATAGGCAAACCCTTCTGTCAGCTGCAGCAGCCCAGGCACCATCCTGGCACTTCATTGTTCTGTTCCCCCCACTGAATTCTGTGTCTGAGGCTTCTCATTTTAAAATTTTAAACCCAACTTAAATGACACAGAGCCACTTGAGATACAAGGCCTCTTCCTCAACCTCCCTGACCTCCGAGGCTGCTGTGCCACACCAGAATCACCAGCATGTCAGCTGATGCACCCATCAGGGCAGACACAGCCCTGCTGTGAACTGCAGGGCTCGGCTCTTTCTGCTTTTCCCTGCTCAGAGAAGCTGTGTGAGCAGGTGAGCAGCAGCAGGTCTGAGCTGGAGGGAGGCCTGAGCACACCAAGGCTCTCCTTCTGGAGCACTGGCTGTGCTGGTGATCCCACCGAGCTTCCCTGGGGCTCTCCAAACCTGAGCCTTGGCTGGGGAACTGCAGAGTCCCTCTGCACAGAGGCTACAGGGAGGACTGGGAGCTGAACCCCCCACCCCACCAAGGAAAGCCAGAAGGCACATTGTCTTACTGCTTCCAAAGCACAGACACCCCATGGGCAGCAGCTCCTAGGCAGGCACTTCTAAATGGTGCCCTTTTGGTCAGTTCATGCGAATTCTTTTGTAATACAGCAGCAAATTTTTAACTGCACTAATCTGTAGACAAACTGATTGAAAATACTTACTGTCACTAATTCCATACCATAACCAACGTAACTTTTTCTTCATCTGTTCTGGTTTCTAGGTGTGGTCACACTTTACAAGACATCTTTTTCATGAGGTATGTGGACCTCCATCTGTGTCAGCAAGTGAAGATAATAAAAACCCAAAAAAACCTACTCAGAAGTAGGAAGAGTAAGGCCTTTATAGCAACGAGCAGAATTTTGAAGTGGCCAACTGACTTTCCTGCTACATTCTCCCTTTATACAGAAAAACCCCCATGTAGTCTTTCATTTTTCCAGTTTACTAACACAGACTTTGTAAAAATAGTTCCATCAATACAAAACAAATTCTTTCATCCAAAAGGCCAGTGCCTACTAGAACAGGACTTCTGTCGGCATGTAACCTTACATCCCACACAGGCAAGTCTCCTGCCAGCTATCATTTCCCCTGCATACTTTATGGGCCTGAACTCATAACCAATATTAACATTTTATTAACATAACTGGATTGTTAGAAATGTCAGTTTTTAGACGAGGCACCGAGTTCCCTTGTGTTATTTCTACTGACTTTGCTAATCAAATACAAAGATCCCATGACACATTTTGACAAAAAGTAGGGCACAGCTAGCTTATTTATTCTTTTACTAAAAATAGGCTTCAATGTCCAGCAGGTTGTAATGTGTGAGACAGCACTTCAAGTGTAACAGCTGCTCCTCCTGCCTTGATACATCTGTGTTACCAGCTCCTCTTTGCAATCTGCTAATTATCAAAATCAAACATCAGCCTTCACAAGGAGTTCCCTTTTGCTGAAATGATTAGGCCAACCAACAAATGGGAAAGCAATAAAATATCTTCTCATCCTTACAGGAGGAGTTTCTGACACCCTTCCAAGAACAGCACAGCATGTTTTACATCTCTTGGGTTAATGGCATATTACTATTCTCAGCCAGAGGCAAAGACTAGAGAGAGATTCATTACAGGAAATCCGTCTCTGTTTCAGCCTCTTTGCATATTTATTTTCTAGCTGGCCTTTTTGTTAAGGCAATTCTGATAACAGAGCAGATGTGACAACTGTGGAAACCAGTAATGATCATGAATACTATTGAGGCTGTCACACTTTTTAATGACTATGGATATGAAACACTGTATTATTTCAGAATTTCACCTTGAAGAGACTTTCAACTGTTGTTTTGTCAAGTTTTGTTAGAGATCATTGTCCAGGCACAATGGTGTAAGTCATGGTTAGTAAGACTTTGTTTTGCCAGAACTACCACAACAGAGAAAACAAGTCCAATCCCTCCAAGTACACAGACATAGTTATCCTTTGGGTCAAACACATTTCCTGACCTGCAGTGCACAGTGGGCATCACCTCAGAATTTGGCCATGTGACTTTGCAGACCATTAAAGTCTTGCTCCAACCCAAATCTTTCTTTACATTGCACAAGTTACATATGATGTGCAAACCAAAGAAAGAGATAAAAACAAATGTGATATATTGCTGCTACCATAAGACACAGGTACTGCATCAACATTTCTCTAGCCCATGGAAAACATGGTCAAAACAATAATTTCATTGCTTTTCACCACAATACCTACATAGCAGGGCAAGCTAAAAAAGTTGTAATGAATTTTTAAAAATTCATAAGCACCAGAAAAATCACAAATACTACATGCATCATCATTCCTCAAAAATACCAGTTCTAGCTACAAATGGACTATTATTTTGAATCTCTAGCTAAAATCTCAGATTCTAACTTCTTCCCTCTGGTGACTGTGTTGTAATTTTAATACAACTGCTGAGTTTCTATTTTTAAAAGGACTACCAATAATACATATATATAGATACATACATATATATAGATAGGCTTTCAAAAGGCATTCACAGATGTCCTAATACTGATGTTTCAAGTCTAATACTAATTCATGTGCAACTAATTTCAATGTTTACTTTTCTATAAAACTAAATCAGTGCAATCAGAGAATAAGCACATACTGAAATTGGTGAGAAGCAAGAATGTTCAGTTCCCTGCTGCAGCAGATAGAAATAATTTCATCTCAAAGTTCTACTAAACTTCTGATAATCCAGAGCCACGAGTCCCATCCTTGGAAAAAAAAAGCACATTTCAGAGCAGTATTATTAATGGGCATTGCACAAACAATGCAGGAGAGATTCCTGGAATGCTCCTAAAATGCCAGTACATTTTTTGAAGCATTGCTCTGACAGCCTTTCATTGCTAGACAATCCAGTCATCCTGAATCAGGAAGACTCATGTTATTTCTAGGAATTATATTTTAGACAGTTTCTTTGAGCTACAGATGCATCACCCTCATTTTTAGTCTACAAGAGCTAAAAATACTAAGTCTGGCAAGACGCCATCACAAAAGAAAAAAAAATTTGTTGCAGTGTAAGAGTACAAGTATATTATTGTTATTCCTTTCAAAACTAGAAATTAAGCCTGCCTTACCATTTTGGAAACTCCGGGCTGAATGTCTTAACCAAATGAAAAACCTTGTGTTTCACCCACTCTGCCTGGCAGTCTATCACAGCATGTCAGAAGTTTCATTTGTATGACTCATACGCCTTTAGATTAAACAACTATGCAGATGATGCCAAGTCTTTGTTTATCACAGCTTTGTCAGCAAAACAGAATCATCCAGCAGGTGAATCATGAAACTACTGTCTGTGTGGATGAGGGAAGCAGAGATGCCAGCCGAACTTCACGCTTCCCAGTCTATTTTTCCTTCTCCTCTCCTTCACCGTGGGACTGCAGCCCTGTTCACAGCAGCAGAGCCCTCCCTGCCTTTTCCCCAGCAGAAAGGCACAGCTCACTTGGCTGCAGTTCATAAAGCCCGTTAGGCACATTGGGAGAACTGCAGCTTAAGTGGCTTGCTAGGAGAGGGCACTTGCTGCCTCCCTCTGCGTGGAAAGTGGGGTTTATTTCCAGGATGAGAAGTGAATCATTTTCAGTGGCTCGCTCCAGTGTTCAGTGTGGAGCTGCCCTGCCTGGAGAGGGCTCGCAGGGGCTTTTATTGCAATTCTGTTCCACTCTGGAGAAAGACTGACAGGGTGGCAGTGCTCAGAGAAGGAGCAGCCATCTGGACAAGGTTAGGTCACCTTCACAAGAGAGCACATTCCAGCAGCTCATAAAAATGTGGCTCAAGAACACTTTTTCTATTCCTGGAATGTATCTCATTGCCAAAGAAGGTAGCTACAACCAGGAAGATATTCCATGGGGAGCAAACAAATTCTCCTGCCAAAGCCATTCCTCCCTGCTCCACCCCAGCTGATATTACACAAGTTGAATAATGCATGTCAAGGTATTAAGTAACATGTAAACACTTCCAGTAAATGTTTCTGCTGCAAGCCTTGCCTTAACTGGTATTGCTTCCCCCTACGATAATGGAAAAACATCTTCCTCAGTTCTTCTGCACCTAAAGCTTATTATTAATGAGGCACATCCCACCAAATGCTGGCTGGTAATCTTCCTTTTGCCCCATCTCTAAGGCAGATTTTAAACCTCTTGAAAACTCAGAGATGGCCTTCTCTGAAAGCCTCTGATTGGCCTTGCAGCCCATGCAGTGGAGAAATGTCTCAGGAGTATTGCAGTTCTGGTAATACTCTAAAGAACAAATGACAAATGCCAATGGAAGCAAGTTGGGAGTTTTCTCCTCCCACCAAGGATGTCTGATATGAGCCTTGTCTTCCTATCATGTATTGCCCAACAGTGTTCCCCATCCCAATTTTGAGAGTATGTGTTTTCACATCTATTCCCAAAGGGAGCCATAGTTCTTTTCAATCTGGTAGAGGAAATCTCCTTGGAATTTAGTGTCACTTTAGGCATGCCCACTGCTTGCACAGCATATGCCAGTAATTCCTGCTTTACTGCCTGGGACACTCCACAACTGGGGCAAAGGCAGTTCTGAGCCAACTGAGCAAAAGGGGACATGGTTAATCACATCACTGGGATGAAGATGGGCTCTTGAATCACCTCCATGAGACCGAGAATCATTAGCCCCAAGGGAGAACTGCCCAAGGAAATTTCTGGGATTTTCCACTGGTGTTTGTACTTTTGTGAGGGTTTTCTGTAGGAGAGGCTGACCTAGGGTCAAGTATCAAAGGAACTCCCAGGAAACACCACCAAATTCCACTCTGAAAAATGCCTGGGCAATAAGTTTAAGCAGAGCTGTTAAGTAAGAAGGTAACCTCATGCATTTTCTGTAACTTTTTCTAAGTTTAAATTATTTCATTTAATGTCTATTAACTGCACAGGGCTGAGAGCTGTGGATTGAGTTGGATTGTTTCCTTTCCATAATTGTCTTCCTGGCAGTTGACTGCAATGCAGCTGATGGTGTGACACCAGCAGCACTAAACACTGCTTAGATCCAAAGGTCTAAGTCACTGCAATTGGTAAGAAATGTGCTCCTGTTTGGGCAATAAATGGAAAGCAGAAATACCAGTGAACAACCTCCTCCAAGCCTTCTCTGCCCCCTGCTTCCAGCCAGCAGCCTTTTGTGCCTGAACTCCCATGTCTGGAAGAGAAGTAATGGGAATATCACAGCTGCCAGCAGCAAGGCTTCCCACCTCTGTCTGACAGCTCCACATCAGCATCAGTGACTGTTCAAATACCATAAAGCACAGGGGAACTGAAATTACACCCACTGCAGCAAAATCAGGTCACAATTACATGACAACTGTTGTGCACATCTCAGGGACTGATACGGGCTTATTTTTCTGTCTGGGCTGATGAGGACAGACACAAAGCAAAAACCCATGCCAGAAGGAGTCTGTCCTGCTCCGAAGATTGTTCAGGAGATGGTTAATGACTGCATTACAGCTATCACAGAAATGCCAGTGCTCAGTAAGGAGTGTTTTGAAGAAGGGTTTCCAAATGCTACTCCCAGCTGCTTTTAGTTTCCCTATAGAAGAACTTTTGGAAAGACTGGACCATCCACAAACACCTTTGGAGAAAGCTTTGGACAGCCACTGCTGCTTTCTTTAGAAAGAGTTACTCACTGCAGCCTTAATTCTTCTTTATGCTGTGAAATAACCTGTTTTTTTTTAATGAAAGACTAATAAAACTACTGATTTCCAGACTTCCAAAAAGTGTTAGGACTAAGTGAACGCTCAGAAAGACCAGTGTTATCTAGACTTCTCAAGACCTGAAAAGTTCACCTTTTCATAAAAATTGTTTATTTTTCAGCCAGGGCATGGAGGCTACTAAAGCTCAGGTATAAATTCCTGATTCAGAGAGGAATGTGATGACAGCAAAGGAAATGCATTTGCACTGTCATTTTTCCTTTCCACCTACCTGCAAAGCAGAATTGTGCTGCCCAGCTCATGCCTGGATCTCTCTGCACAGGGGAAGAGGGACAGGGGAAGAGGCAGGCACCTGCCACAGCCTCCACAGCAGCAGTATTGTAGGATAAGCAGGACACACAGTGCCAGGAGAGGCTTTCCTGTGGGAGCTCCTTGCTGCTGCATATTGCACACACGTACAGATGTATATAATCCACAGCTGCTGCAACTCCACAGCAGTTTGGCTTTCTAGCTCTGAATACATGCAAGAAACGCCAGAGCTCAGCCTGTCACACACCATAAGTTTGTGGCTATGAAGCAGGAAGGCCAAGACTGGGTGGTAATGACAGTCTGTACACATTTGGCATATGGAAATGTTTACATACCTGACTGCACACAGGCCTGTATCCTTATTGCTGTGTGCTCGCTCACAGAGCTTGGAGCAGAGCATTTCAGCAAACCTGTTTCAGCTGCAGTGATTCATCCAGGCCTCACACTGCAGAGAGCTGCTAAAGCAGAGCTGTGATGTAAGTGTGCAACACAAATCCTTTCTAGCCTTTCTAGTGCCCCCACACAATTGGACAACAACACTGAATCACTGAAACTGAAGCTTCAAGTACATCCTTTCTTAGTGTCATTAAACTATATTTAGAATTCCTTTTGTCAAGTACAATTTTCAGTTACAGTGGAGACTAGACAGGTGTTTCAAAACAGAAAAAAAAAAAAAAAAAGAAGTATCAGCTCTCAAGCACCTTTGTTCTCAAGCACCGTTAACAACAGAGCAAATCCCTGGAGCAGTCACAATACAGGGAAAGAAGTCTCTATATCCCAGTGAAAAAAAGTCTCAATTAATGAAATAGCACCTGTAAACTTCCAAACCATCCTATGCTAATTCCTTCATATAATAGATCCAAAATAACCTCTTAAAACACTATAATTAAACATTAGCTTTTTCCTTTGATAATTTAACCTAAAGATGCTTATTAAACCTTTAAATCTTGACTCTTATGCTAAATATTCCTCTGAAAATGTCTGAATAACGAGAGATGAATCCTTCACCTCTTTTAATCTTAGCCACATCTTAAACTACTATTATCACAGATATATGTTAAAAAGAAATGCACACAGATATGAAAAACAAGATCCTGTTACAGCATGTCAGGTGTTCTATCAAAGAACATGCCATTACAATTTGTGGCTTAATCATTTTCAAACCTAAGAATTGATGATGCTCAGCTAAATTATCCATAAATTTGCCCTGAAAAAGAACATAATTTTGTTTTGCTTGTTTTCTCTCCTCCCACAACAACAGCTGGGGGAATAGTCATGCAGTTCTATAGTGGCTTGGCCATGTGAACTCTACTAAAAAAATTGATTATTTCAAGTTGTTAAAGATCAGGTGATAACCTCCCTGAAAAGATCAAAAAATATGAACAGACATAATTAGTATCTGATAGAAGTGGGCCCGTTGCACTGTGTAAACGCTGAATTAGAATGATAATGCAAGGAGGCTTAACAAAAGCAGCTTTGTGTTTCTCCCTGCAGCCGGTAACAGCCCCTGCAGGGGCTGTCTCTTCCAGCATGAAGAACTCTGCAGGAGGGGAACACCGGCTTTTCCACACCCTGCTCAGAGGTACCTGCCTCTACAGCGTCGTTGAAGAGAACAAACCTGCGTCCCATGCTACACATCTTGTCTGCGACAGTTTTTAAAGAAATCCTTCTGTGCTGATTAACTCAGCCCCGGTAGGGTAACTTTACCTCCCGAGCACACCCAACCTGCGCCTGCAGAAATCTCCGCTGTCCCCCTTCTCCTCCCTGCACCCACAAACGGGCTCTGGCCCCGCATTTCGGGCTGCTGGATGTGCTGCTCCAGGTGACACTGGAGTGTCACTCCGGAGCAAACAGCTGCTCTGCACATCTGGGTGGGGCTTTGCCTCCACCAGTGCTGGCACCCAAACACAGAGAGGTCACACAAAGCCACAAGGAACCACAGCACGGCGTTTGTTTAGTGCCTGCTTGCCTCGTTCAGGTTCTCTGACAAACACTGAGGCTCTTCATTAGCAACCTGCCTTTTTCATGCCCAGAAAATCACGCTGTGTTTGGCACTCCAGCTCTGCAGTGGCTGATCCCCATACCCTAACCTGTAACCTTACACACACGCAAATCCTGCTGAGTCCAACACTCTTCCCAAGCCAGTCTGCCCCAGCATTATGTCAGCTTTTGTACATTTTGCCCTCTTCCAATTTATCCCATCTGTTTATGATCTTTCCATCTACTTAAATATTATTTTCCAAGGTTTCCAATTCATCTTTTTCCTTTCTATTTTTTCCTATTTGATGTCCAGTTAATGACATTAAAGGGAAATTTATTAAAGAACTACCTTAGCTCAATCTCTTTCCACGTTTTTTGTCCAAACTGGCTGAGTGTGACATTTGCAAAGGTATTTAGCAGAGTCGAATTATTTTTCCAATTTTTGTCAGCATTGATTTTGAAAACATTATCAAATTATTTTTATTACATCAAATTAAAAAAAAAATGTTCTCCAGCTAAGCTGACATATTTTAGTCTAATTCCTTAAAAGTGCATGAGATGAAGTACACAGTGGAAAACAACCCACAAAAGTCTGGTTTGTGGCCAAAATTCCACCTTGACATAAAACAGAAGGGGAAGAAAATTTAAATGTCTTGAATAATACTTCCCAAGTGTTCATTAAGAATTGCTTTCTTTCTTAGTGTCAAATCCACAGTAGTCCCAAGTCAAGAATGCCACATCTGGGTTTGATGAGGTCTGTTGAAAATCTGTTGAGACAACCCCTCATTCTGCTGCCCTGCCATCTCCAGTGGCACACACAAATTGTTTATTTCTCACAGCTCACATTAACCTCTGACTGCTCTGTTGGTTCTGGGTGCCAGGGTGGAATCAGGAGACCGGTTCAAATATCTCCTTACAGTTGCTGCTAAATTGTAACTGTTTGAAAAGATTAAGTGTGACAGGTCAGAGAGAGGAACAAAGAATTTTATTCATGAAGAATCTTATTAGCCTTCAAAGCAAGTCATATGAGAAATATATGAATACATACGTTTTTATAGCCCGTGCCTAAATTAGAAACAAGATCAGAAATCTCAGTGTCCCTCATGTACTCCTTCCTGTTTCCCCATGTTCTCCTATTCATTTTGGATGATACACTGTCCCCTTTCTTCTTCTTCCTCCTCTTATCCCTCCTTGTCCCCTGTCACCCCTCTTTGCACATCCTGCTCTGTGACTCTGCATTCACTTGCAAGCGTGTGGTGGATTCAGAGATGCAACACCCCAAGATCTGCCACTCTGGAAATCTGGGAACTGACAGCTGGGAATTTCCCATCTTGCCTCCCCCAAAGAAGCAAAGTGAATATGAAGCCAGACTCCAGCCCCCCCTTAACAAGTGGTGCTCAAATATACTTCACAGCAAGGTAAGAAACAAGCAATTTAATATGGTATGTGACAGAAAAATTGTCACATTAAAAAAATGCAAAATTCCCGAGGAAAAAGGCCATTTTCTCACCCTTTGGCTTTGGAACTAGACCAGGGTAAACTAAGTGGGTGAGGCAGAGGTGCTGGACATTTGATCCCCACTCAAAGAGGAAAGAAAAAGAGGGGGGGGAAAAAAAAAGAGAAGGAAAAAAAAAGACAGAAAACAAGAGAAAACTATTTGCACATGAATCCTTAGGGCTATTCAGACTGGGAAGATATGTTAGAAACCACTTCTGCTTGTGGGATTAAGATCTTGAAGTCAACCAGGAAAATCGTTTTTGGAGATATAGTAAAATATAGATAGTGCCTTTTGACTCAGAGAGAAGAGAGAGTAAGAGACAAACTTCTGGCTGGACAAAGAACTCTTCCTGCAAGAACAATCACCTCTAAAAGAGATTAAAAGAGCAGCAGCAGCTGCTCAGATTTACACTGATGTCACAGAACAGAACTGAAACCAGCCAGTATCTCTAACTGGTACCAGTTGCTACATTGGTGGGTATAAACAAGTTTACAGCCTCAGAAGACTGCAATCTCCCTTCCACACAGAAAGGGAAAATCGTTTCTTTTAGAGGAACTCAAAATTGCTCAACTCTAATCAATCTTCTAAAACAGGAAATCCCTGCCAGCACAGGTGGAACTATAATACACTGGCTGTGCAGCTGGGGAACATGAAAAATGGGATTTCCGTGTTCCTGTCTCACTCACCAAAACAGAGTTGATTAAACAGGCAGCTGAAAAATCTGAAAAGAAGAATGCAAGTAAAAATATCCGAGAGGGGAATTTAGGGAGTCACTAGGTCATTCCTAAGAAAATTCCCTACAGTGTAAAGGATGGTTTGAGCCCTTCTGAGGAAGCTGCCAGCACTGAGAGCAGAGATTTAAGGCAAAGGAAACTCATCCAAATCTGGATTTTAGGAACCAAAGTTGGGAGGGCACTTGGCTGCCTTCTGAAAGAGCCCTGTAATGTGCATGGACAAGTCCAGCTTCCCTCAGCCACCCCTTTGTTCTCTGTAATTGCTATGTTTAAATACAGTTTACACTGTTACTCACCGGACCACATCACAAAAGATGAATGTCAGATTAGACATTTCTTTGCCATTGAAATGTTACTTGAGTTAAAAGTCAAGACAAAAAATAGACATTTCTTCTTGCTGTTTACTCATATGCAGCATTATAATTGTGGAGGCATGCAGAAAAGAGGGATATAAGAAATTATTTACATTGCTACACATTTCCGTCTGTCTAATGGAAGCCAAAAGACTTAGGGACAGATGGAGATGACACAGGTGCTTGTAGCGTATGCCCTGCACTCTGCTCTGAGCACTAGGACTGTGCTTAAGTTCAGCTAAGGATAAACAGTATTTTTCATGGCAGCTTAGTTTTGAATTCAATTTTATTTTATTTTTTGAACAACCCGGTATAGTGGAAATTGTCCCTGCCCATGGCTGGGGGGTTGGAACTAGATGATTTCTAAGGGTCTGTAAGGTCCCTTCCATCCCAGACCATTCTGTGATGCTGTGATTGGATGACATCAAGTACCACAAAACCCTCTGTATCAGAAGAAACACACAGGGCAGATTTCACAGAAACTGAAAAAAAAATTGTGTCTCCAATGAAAACAACTAGCACAAATAGTAGCACCAAAGCTTTGTTTAGACTAGGGGAAGTCCAGCAAGCCAGTGATAAAAGAACTGTCAGGGTGGGGTATTGAAAGGTGTGTTTTCACCAGAAGAGCAGTGCTCTCAGTATGAAACAGCCTGAGTACTTCCAGCCATAGGAAGTGACCCTCAGTCATCTGATGTGCCAGACCAAGTGGGTAACAACCAAAACCAGATGGATTTCCTTTAACTACAAGTACACCTTCAACACTTGCTCACTGGGGGAAAAGATAAATATGCTTAATAAAAATAACACTGGAGGACTATGATGTTTTTTTTCTTTCCTACACACATACACAAGTTCTCTCTATTTAGACTATTAGAAAGTTAACTTTTCTCATACATACATTTCAGTCAATATAACAACTGTTTGCATTGTTATGTTGCTTTCTCATGAATTTATGTTTCATTGCACCGTTTCTAAAGGCCACTGAGCCCACAGGACACTGTTGCAGTCATTGTGGTTTTGTACTGTGCAGCAAAGGAAGGCATGCTTGGAAATGACATGAATGTATGCAATGGAGGTAGTGAAACGAGCAAGATTACTCAGCTGGGCTTTTGTTTCAGCCTGGATGCAATGTTCCAGCAAGAAAGTAACACATATTCTCCAGAAGAGACGTCAGTCAGAGCCACAGAACCTTGGCTGCTCACAATTTAATGCTTCCATGTGCACTACCAGCAGCATGCCAGAGCTGTGAGTAACCTGACACAGGAGGCTGCAGGTACATCAGAAGGGCAAGCTGCTCCAAAATGTACTCATGCCCTTCACCACCCTTACAGCCATTCAATCTGACCTCTGTGATTCAGACTGCTACACTCAATATTGAAGGTAAAGGTATAGGGACAGCTGAAAACTATTTTTCTCCTGGCCTATTAGTGAAACGTTTAATTGAAAGAGAAGACAAAGATTTATCAAACATGTTCTTCCTCTTAAGATGGATTGGTAAAACACAGAATTTAACATTAGGCAACTGCAGAACTGAGATAATGTCATGTTTTGCTTTCTACAAGATGAAAGGAAAACCCTGGTTGCTATACTAAGAGGGGAAATTATTTTAAATAAATATCTTAACTTCCTGGCAAATTATAAGGTTTAGGTCAGCTCTAAAAGGAATTTGTGTCAGCTAGAATAAGGTATAAATGTGAAAGATTAATAAGAATGAAAACCAACCTCTTAAAAAAGGAGAAGTAATGCTTGTTGAATTTATCACCGCCTGTAAGACTGGTTATGTTAATAATCCTTCATGTTATGCCAAGTAGACTGAAAATAATTAATAGTTCACAACCTTCCCACAGAAGTTTCAGTGCCAATGTTGTTTTGACTGTTGACAATAAATACAAAGTATAATCCCAAATATTCAGGCCTTCAACATAAATTCCTTACATATGAGCAAATTCCATGCATAGCAATAAGAAATCTAACAGTCCAGCATTACCCTGTGAGTTCTGGATCACAGACTCACTGGGGAGTTTCAGCCTCACTGTTCACAGCTCTTCAGTTAAGTCCGCTCTGCTCATGCCCTGGAGAAGCAGATCAGATGAATGCACTCAGGGCTCCACAGCTGGGCTATGCTGAGCCACCACAAATGCTCAGGAAGGAGTAAGGGATGAGAACCAGGGTGCTACCAAAGCTTGGCTGATTGTGCTGTTCAGGGGGTGTTGTTAAATCCTGAGGACTCATTGTCTCACGTGCAAGGTCTTTCCTCCTCTTCTGAAGCAGCTGTGAAACAATGTTCACCTCAAACCAGCAATAAGGAACGTCTGAAGGGCACAGCACCGTGAGAGAGGATGGAGAGGGAGAGAAGGAAATGGAGAATAAAGCAAAAGATGGAAGGGAGGAAGGTCAGAAGGTTGTTTACAAGCTTACAAAATCTTTAAAATAAAGTCACACCCCAGAAAGATGCAGGTGGCAAACTGATCTCATTAGAAAAACCACAATGGTTCAGAGACAAGCTACGTTTCTGCCAGGATCCTGTTTCCAGTACTGCTCATACCCAGATGTTGCACAGGAAGGTTCCTGGCCAGCCACAGTGTCTGACAGACTGTCCTGGGGTCCCTAAACCAGGACACAGACTTTAATGTGATTCCTGAAGAACAAGCCAGAAATATTTGGCTAAAATTCACTGCCAACCTAGAGAAACACTACACAAGGAAGAAATAAAATCCAGTATTTAGAACATGGCACCCACGGTTATTGAGTTTAGAACCCGCTCATGGCATTTTTCCTTGGAAACAGCACTTGGCGCAGGACACAGATCCCTACAGAATTTCCACAGACAAAAAACTGTGATATAGTCCTCGGAAGAGTGAGAAATGAACCTGGCTGCTTATTGCTCTGTTAGCCTAGGACCTGGGCAAACAGCACCAAATCCACCAAGGTGTGAAAGGACTGCAACATCCACCTGCACCATGCAGACTATTGGGGCAAAGCAGAAAGATTTACACATCCACCTACTCCTAGGGAAGAGAATGTGCCACCAGGATGATGTGGCAGTCAGTGTTTCACTCATAGATGCTGTCAAGGCAAAAAACGGACAAGATTGACTGCATTCATTCCTCATCCTTGCACTAATGCTGGATCTTAGGAAGTGCTGCTCCAGGGCTAGTCAAAAAACTCCCTTCATGAACAATGTTTTTCTATTGAAAATGTTGTCTTTCTCCTAGGGAAAAAAAAAAAACAAAAAGCTTTCCATTAAAGGCTCTCACTCTGACTAGTATTTAATTTCTAAAAACACCAAGACCTGCTATGTTGTTGTTTTCAACAAAATCTTGCTTTTGAAGTGGTGCCTCACCGGAGCTGTAGTTCAGTTGCCAGAGCACACCTTCCACAAGGTGTGAGATCACTCAAAGAGGAGGTGATGACACCACTGGGGAGATGCAGCCTGGCCAGGGCAGCCAGGCTGCAGCTGAGTCAAAGCTGTCAATCAAAAAGTATTCACGATTTTAGAAACTCTACTGCAAATGTTGGCAAAAGTAATGTGCTTCACTTTAAATTTCTCAGCAAAATAATATATTTGATGATTGTGTCTGTTCCTCACCATTTCTGGGCACTCCTGAAGCTTCCACTCTTAAAAGTGGAGTGAGCAGGACACTGGAAGCTCCAACAACACCACTGCCAGACTCCTTTCATGCTTGGGAATTCTTCCCCTCCTCAAGCATCTCAGCTCCAGTATCTGGCCACTCATTGCCAAAAGGGACTGAGCTCCCAGGGAATGCTCTGACAATGTCAAAGATTAACTCACTGATCCTCATGTTACAAAAACTCTTACTGGGACACTGCGTGTAAGCCTTTAATATAGACTCTGATCCGAGGGCAATGGACAACTCTAATAGCAAAACTTGGTGCCTCAGCAACTGTCTGAGCTCTCCGACGGGGTGTGAATTTCCGAGAAACAACCCAAGAGCACACAAGCATTTGCAATCAAGGCTCCACTCTTATCAAACCCCTCCCAGTTTGCTCGAGCTTTACCAGATCACTCGTAAACTCCCTCATTACAATTGCCAGTAAAATACAATAGCCTGAAACTGAAAACACCTCCGGTCTACCAAGAACCCACTCTGAAGGACAAACCCACTGATAATGCCTAGCCCAGCTCATAGGATGAGACACTGATTGTCTCCGTGCTCTAAGTGAGCAGCTTAATTTGAAGAGAAAAACAGGGTGATGAATCACAGCTAAGGAAGGCACCTTGCTGAGGAAGACACACAACATCAGTGCTTTACATCATTAAAAAAATTTGAGGTTACTCCTTAGGACAGCACACGTGGAAAACATTTCAGGAAAAAAAAGATGAAATGTTTAATTGGTGAATTCTTGCCATGAACACTCTAAACGGTCTGACACATGCTGGCGGGCAGGAGGTTTCAGCCTCAGACACGCTACCAGCCACACTTCCCCACTCCCAGCAGCGGCCAGACGTCGCTGAGGTTTGAAAGTTTCCCTTTACTTTCTGGTAAATTAGCCACCATAATCACATCTCCTTGGTGGCTTTTCTTTTCTTTTCCTTCTTCTGCTTCTTTTTTCCCCCCCACCCTCTCCTGGTTTCTTTTTGATGCAGCAACATCTGATTTTATTCAATCCTAACGCCTCTTCTCATCTCCCCCCCCCGACAAGGGGGAGAGACCTCAGAAGCACCCTAGGGAGAAGGGATTCACCGAGGACTAGGAAGCTGCCAATGCAGTGGGACTGGGGAGTTTTTCACAGCGCGAAAAGCGCCAGCAGCAAGAGGGAGGGGACGTGTCCGAGTCCCCGCACCAGGAGCGGGCGAGGAGCGCTCAGCAGGGACATCCCGGCCCGGGCACAGCCGGGAGCGCTCAGCGGGGACATCCCGGCCCGGGCACAGCCGGGAGCGCTCACCCGGGACATCCCGGCCCGGGCACAGCCGGGAGCGCTCACCCGGGACATCCCGGCCCGGGGCAGTGCCGGGAGCGCTCAGTAGGGTCTCCCCTCCTGGGAAGGGGTCGGGGGTGGGTCAGAAAAGAAGCAAAGCAATAACGCGAGCCGCGGTCCTACCCGGCCGTGCCTCCAGCAGCCTCGCACCGACAGGGCGTCCCCGGCTCCGGCTGCCCCAGCCCGCCCCGCCCCGGGCCGGCCGCCGCCTCTTCCTCCTCCTGTGGCTCGGCCGGCCCCGAGCGAGGCACAGGGACACCGGCAGCGTGCTTGGCGCTGGCTGGCCCGGGCCAGTGGGGCTCACTCGCCCCGCTCCGCTCCCGCTGCCGCCCGGGACAGCTCCTCGTCTCCCCGGGGCACCGCTGTCCACCGGCCACTACCACCACCTGCTACTGGCACTGCACAGCCTGGCACTGCCCCAGAGCCGCGCTGTACCTTTGGCCCGGGCAGAGGAATAGCCCCTCAGTTTACAAGCTTCATCTTTTCAGCTGTGACTTTGCACTTGGTAGTGAAATACTGAGTCACGCCAAATGTTATCCAGCTGTTCCTTTATCAGGTGATTACTGCAATAAAATCTGCTGGTTTGTTTCATGCCAGTCTCCATTTCCTCAGAGGAACTGCCTGGAAAGCACCAGGTAACATAGGGGGATGCAGGGCCCGGATCTGCCACAGCCCCAACCTAGGGCACTGCTTCCTTGCCATCCATCTCCTCCTGCTCCCAAGAGCTCCCAACATGGCCTTCAGCCAGCCAGCCAAAGGGCCTGCCTTCCTCACAAACATCACTCATGCCACTTACACCTACCACAGAAACTGCCGTGGAAAGCCCTGCCGGCCCCTCAGGCTGACACAGGGCATCCCACAGGCACACCCTGCAACACCAGGGATGCTCTGCCCTGCCTGAGCCAGCCCAGCACTAATGCACAGCAGAAACCAGCTGCCCACAGCCCACACAGATGTCTGGCTGACCTCCAGCCAAAATAAGGCCTTCACTCCCCTCTGCACTTCAGCAGCACCTTGTGCCAACCTTCCCAAGGTTCAGGTCACTGCTTGGGAGGTGGCATTCTGGTAAATCAAAAACTGTAACTTCAGGTGTAGTGGGGACAGACGTGCAAATCCAGTCATCACCCCTGGCAATGTCAGGGGTAAAACACAAAGCTCTGCTCCTATGGGCTGCAGCTTGGATTTGGTGGGAAGGCCTACAGACATGAGGCAATTAGAAAGTTAAAG
Organism: Sialia sialis; assembly: GCA_009812075.1. Taxonomy (NCBI): domain Eukaryota; kingdom Metazoa; phylum Chordata; class Aves; order Passeriformes; family Turdidae; genus Sialia; species Sialia sialis. Next base: position 3,222,872 of record VRYO01000710.1, read on the forward strand.
GGAGGACAGTGAGCAGACCCCACAGAAAGAATGGCCTCAATTTCTGAACTAAAGGCAAGGGTGGTCTCTAAGAAAAGCCTGAATCCAAAGCATGCCCTAGTAGGAGGCCTGGAACCTTGTATTCCTGTTTTATTGTCTGCCATAAGCAGCAAGAGTGGTGTTCCGCAGCAGAGGAACTTGAACTCTTGTTTACAAGAGGAAGTCTTGTACATTTTAGTACTTGCAAGAAAGGTTTAATGAGAATTTTCAAACTTGCAAAGTTGGAATAGATGCTGAAAGCATGCAACATTACATTTTTTAAGTCTGACTTTTTTTAATGGATGGTATACCTTGCAATAAACAATAGCCATTCCAGTTCTTCTCCTACATCTTGTGCTAGCCACAAAGTTCTGAGCCGGGCAGGAAAACCAATGTCACAGAACAAAGGAACCTGAAGAGCCCTCCACCTGGCATTTCCTTTTCCAGGCTCCTCTCTATGCACATGGGTGTGCTTTGGGGATCCTCAATGCCAGATCCTCCCTGCCCCAGTCCTCTGGAATGAGCAGAGCTGTCCCTCCACAGTGACACAGAACAAACCCAGGTAGCAGCAGTTCCTTGCCGTTTCTCGAAGGGTGCTGGTTCCCCTCCCCTTGAACATCTGTCCCTACCAGTTACATCAGCACATTGCAACATCACCGTGTGGAGGAGTGCTGGGGGCACTCTGTACACACAGCTTCCACCTGCAGTCACAGAAACTGGACAGTCAGAGTTCAGTCACAATTTTGCCTGGCATAAACCCACACCACAAGAAGAAACCCCCTTCCCCTTCCCACTTGCAGTGCTCTTTGCATTGTCTCTGCCTTCCCACCACTGCCACCTTTTTTCCCACTGGACGTGGGGGCTAAAACACAGCTCCTTTTCCCTTTTGTGACTTCTTAAAAACTGTCTCCCTCAAGGAAAAAGGATTTTAAAAAATCAGTTGATTTTTTTTTTCCCAAAACAGAAGGTACAATAATTCTGTATCTAGAAGTTCTAATTCAATACTCTAAATTGAGGCATCTATCCAGGCACCTATCCTGACCCTGTATGAACTAATGGCAGATGTGATGAAAGCCTAGGCAGCTGAGAAGGAGCAACTGGGAAAAACAGTCAGGACCTTAGGAAGTGTTTTGCATAAATAACTCTCAGTGACTGTTGGTGCTTTTTAGTTTATATCTGCATCAGAATTGACAGATTTAGAGACATGTGGAGTTCTCCACAGCTGATTTTTGCCAGCACTTTATCAGTAGCTTTTATGGCATGTGTAGATTAAACCCTGCTTTGAAAGGACTCTACTTCCTTTGGACATTCTGATATGACCATTTATGTCAGAGGAGCTAATGTGTCAAATTTCAGAGAGTAATGAGCAGCAAGGCACTGCTGGCTCTAATTCTTCACTGAGTGTTCCTGAGATAGTTCCTTAACCCAAATTTCCAATTTCCTCCCATAGAGCATGGCTAATACTTCACATTTTCCACCCTCCACCAGCTCTCCCTGTACAGATGATACTGTCCGAGTGAGACTGCTCTCCATGCACTGAACACAGCTATGGCACCTAAGCATCTCCTGAAATAGTAAAAATAGCTGCCGAGGTACTGCAGAGACAAATCCCACCTGCTCAGTTTCTTGCCATTGCCATGAAGGAATCTTGTTTTTTATGTCCACTGCCACAGTTGGATTTTTCAGCCTGCAGACAGTTTGTCTGCCCGGCCTAACTTGCAGACTCCTGGCCAAGGTTTCATCTCACCTTATCAGTGTATTCAGCATTCTTCAGATCCTGACAACCAACGCCCCTCCCTCACTGCTTCCCAGGATCCCTTTGTATTCTTGTCCTTATCTAGTGCTGCCTTTTATCCTTCTTGCTTTTTCTTTTCACTATCATTTCTCACCACACACCTTGAGAAGGGTGAGTTTCCTGGAAGAAGGCTTTTTAAAAAGATCTTGCCTCTCTATCTGAGAAAGCAAGGGAGCCAGGAGCTATTTACATATTTTCTGATAAGCAGTGAGAATGACCTGATGGTCTTGTGAAGTCCACAAGGAATTGGCTTTGTGCTGTTCTGCATTTTCTACTTGTCTATGCTTGCCCAATTCTAATGAACAGTATTAAACATATTTTACATATTGTTATAACATTATTTGGAGGAGAAAGCAGTATTACCATCTTGAATTTAGTCATTGAAGAGATTATATTGGCAACACTTAACATTTAAAATAATGAAAATAACTTTTAAAGTATGATTTTTCCTTATTAATTATCAGTTAATTTCTGCCTACAGTATCAGGTACAGCTGCATCTAATTCCCATTTTTTTTCATGCAACTATTAGGGAAAAAAAAAAATTATTATATATTATTAATTTAAATTATTTACTTTTTTTCCTAAGCAATAAAAGTGGGACAGTATTGAGCTTTTTACAGTTTACATTTTCTTTTCTTAATATAACTTTAAAGATCTGGGGCCTCACAAGGGAACCCCAGAGCAGCCAAACCCCCCTTCACAAACACACATGAAGTGTTAAGACTGACACCTTGCAACAGCACCAAGAGCTCTCACTGCCCTTGCACTGTGGGGTTGCTGTGGGAAGGGGGTGCTCAGCATTCTGCTTTTGCTCTGGGGAGAGGATGAGCTGCCTCTGCTCCCCAGGGCTGCTTTGGGAGTCCCCTGTGCCTAGGACAAGTCCTGGATAAGGAAATGCAGGGGAAAACTTGGACGTCACTCTGAAACATTTCCTATTCACTAAGTGAGCTTTGCATGGTACGAATGCAGCAGATTTCTGAGTATTTCATGCTCTGTGGCTAAGAAATTAAAAAGGCAGGGCTGTGAGGTAACAGTACCAGGAGAGAACTGTTTGCATGACCACTTCTGAAAACACAGCTGAAACTCTCCTGGGGGCAGATCCTGAGATTGTAACTGTTTTCACTCGGACCATATTCAAATCAGCCCGTACTGTACTGACAACAAACAGAGTGAAAGCCAAGCCACAGTCTGGGGAGGAGAGGAGAAGACGCAAGCAGCTGTGAGAGCACACGAGCTGTCCCTGCAGGGGCTGCCCACTGCTCTCAGGGAACTCTCCTTGCTCTGGTGGGAACTCTCCTGTTCCAAATAATTTCGTCCTTTCATTTTTCACTAGATACTCGACCTGTTAAGACTTTTAAAGTGGTTAATTCAAAGTTTCATCTTACTCACAGCACTTATGAAGCCCTAGCACTTGGCAAATACCTCAAACACACCTACTTTGAACCTGGCTTTAGATTACAATAGAAAAACTAGCCATTTGATCAACTGAAGTTGGTTGGTCACCTGTCGGTCCCTGACAGCCACACCCACCCTGTCTCTGACAGTCACCTGCTGCATCTGCGAAGCAGAATAAAGGAATATCTGTTAATTTTTGCTTCTCTTAATGGTTACAACCAAATCCTGTATCAAAACCAGTATCATCATGAACTCCTGACTTTTGAAAGGCTTTTCTGTAGGTGCAGCCTTGGCACAACACTGACTTTAAAGCAATACAGGCACGTCTTTTGCAAAAGAAAAAACCAAACCCATCCACACAGGGAGAAATCAGGCAGCAAGCTTCCTTCCGAGGAACAAATTCCACCATCCCAACCCAGATGAGCTTGATCCTAACACAGCGCCTTAAGAACACAAGCAGAGACCTTAAACACACAATTCCACACATCCATTTGCTGCCATACGAGATCTCAGTCCAAAGCTTACATGTGAAAATCCCTCTTAATTCAGTTTTTTAAAAGTTGTGCTCATTCTCATTTGGGTAATCTGCTGATGGCAACAGTGCAAATTCTGTGTGTGATACTTTATTCATCTAAACATTACTGAGCTGTTCTTTCATCTTGCCGTTCCTGATGCTGGGGGACAGGCAGCAGGGCTGACAGATGCACCAAAGTCACATAAGCTGTGCTGCTGCTAGGCAGGAGGAGCAAGTTGTGGGGAAAACAACATTTCAGTGCACCAAGTACTGTGCAAGCATATCGGAAATAATCACCCTTTACCACGGGCCTCGCCGTCTGAGCGGCAGCACTGCACTCACAGCGCTGCTAGCAGCCTTGACCTTGAAATGGTCCTGAAAGAGGGGCTGCAGAGGAACAAGCAGCAGGACACTCGCAAGTAACCGCACTCAGGCGGAAAGACAAGCCCGCGGCACGTCTGCCACGGGATCGCTGCCGCTGCACAATTCCGCCGCGCAGCCAAGCGCGAGCCCTCCGGGAACCGCTCACCTCTGCACGACCCGGGGCTGGCTGCAGTGCCCGCTCACCTGCCCCTCACCGGGGCTGGCTGCAGTGCCCGCTCACCTGCCCCTCACCGGGGCTGGCTGCAGTGCCCGCTCACCTGCCCCTGACCGGGCTGGCTGCCGTGGCCGCTCACCTCGCCGCTCGGCCCATCCGAGCAGCCCCCGCTCTGCAGGGAGCGCTCTGTGCGCTCTGCCCTCACTGCACACACAGCCGGCCGCTCACCTGCGAGCCTTCGCTCTTCCAGGATCAGCGTTTCGTGAGGCACCATGGCATTCATCCTGACGGACGCTAGCGAAGTGTTTCCCTGGGAAAAAACAAGGATGCTTGTGGAGCTTACTTTAAGAGGATCATTGTATGCAAAGTCAGTGCAATGCTTTCTAGAGTCCCTGGGATATTTTTATACTCATTCATTATAAGATCTACCAAGTGCTACAAAATAGCAAGGGCTGCAATAACAGCATTACACGTTAAGGATGGCTTTAATTAAGAACACAATATCTATGCAAATACCAGATAGCATCTTCTGCATGAAAGAGTTGGTTTGTTTGCTTCTTATCCTCACAGTATGGAATCTTAGTACTTCTTATGATGCAATATTAATTTGGTTAGACTTAATTTAATTACATTGGTTGGTAATTAAATTAGCATGTCTTAAATTAAAATAACCAGTATCATCATGAAGTATTTCTGTCACAGTGGCTCCTAAATTATTTCAGTCAAGACTAGATCCCTTCTGTTCAAGAGGCTGTGAAAAAAAAATGCATAAGAAAATGGGCCAGACAAACCCATCTGTCTCTTAATGTGAGGAGGCCACTGCTGAATGGCAGGCACCTGGCACAGTACAGGTCCCTCTCCAGCACCAACAGCAACTTTTTTCTCAATCTTGTCCAGGTTTGAATACCTTGACCTGAGTGTCATGTCCAACAATATATCTAAAAAAAGCAGTGCTTGTTTCACTGCTTTTCTTTAGCTGTTTCATTGTGATTGTTTAAACCCTCAAGCACCAGAGAGCAAGTTCATAGTGATGATTTTCCTGTACACCCTAAGTCACTGAGAGATGAAGTACAGTAATTTCACGATTATAAGCCACACCTGAATATAAGCCGCACTTCCGGGTAGCTGGGAAGACCACGGGATTTGTCCATATATAAGCCGCACCCGAATATAAGCCGC
>VRYO01000710.1:3229431-3242654 GCA_009812075.1 Sialia sialis
GCCACTGGCAATGATGCTTAAGGCACAGCACACCAGGCAATGGGGGTCTATGACTTCTGCAGGAGCAGCTTCTCCTGACGTGGTATGGCCAACCAGGCTTTTGAGGCAAAAAGCAAGCATTTACCTGGAGTAACGCAGCACTTGTGGAACTACACTGTTTGCTGAACTATGGTTATTGCAGAGTATCACGAACAAGGTACAGTGTTACACATACACTGAAGATAGAGAACCAACCCCATAGATTGCCAGGACAAAGGCTACCAACACAACTTCAGCTCAGTCCTCTGCAGGCCATGTGGCACAGTCTTGATTCCTTATTTCTCCTGCATTAATTCATCAGTGAAGCTCAAGCCCACTCTCTCCCTTGGAGCTCTCAGGAAGAGATTGCTTGCATACTCTCTTTCAGCTGGATGACAAGGGAAACATTCAGCGTGGGCCAGGAGAACACATACCCGACAATGAGTTACACAAGCAGTTGTAAGACAGTACTGGAATGTCAGCAAACAGGATCTTTGGGTCCAGCTCCAGCTCTGGAGGCAGAGAGCAGCTTAAGTCATCATAAACAAGAGGCCCATCACACCAGCAGTTAGATTTCCTTTGAAAGGTGACATGGCAATGCAGATGGGCCTTGCTGCTCTCCAGGCCAGGGCTCCACTCCCAGCTCTGCTGTACACAGCCTGCAACTGCAGTTTATCTGCAAAACAGGTGCAGGACCACTGCCTCCCACCAGGAAGGATAACTGCCTTGTGGGAGTGCATGTGCTGAGAGCAGCAGTGGAGCATGTGGGATCAGACACCACAGACTTCTGGGCAGCAACAAACAGTATTGTGACTGTGTGTAACTTCTCCCCCTGCACTCGCCCTTCCCCTAGCATTGTGTGGGCTGGCAGGCTTGCCAAATGTGTCAGAGCCACGTGAAATGCATGACACTTGTGACCCTGCCCTCGTGGCCCCCAGGCTGACAGTCAAGTCTGAGACACAAACGAACCCAAAAGGAAATGAGGAAGGTCTTACCCATAACATAAAGGACTGCAGGACCAGTCTCGCTGCGTTTGTTTATTCTGCAAATTTTAAGATGGAAAAAACCCCTGTAATAACAACCAAGCTGGTGAATTCTGTGCTATGTATAGCAATTCTCTTAAATGTGAGCTCTGCGTGCGCTTGTTGATGTCAATGCCCTGTAACCAAGAGCCACCGCTCCCTATCATACACAAATCCTCATTATGTTGCATAACAAATTACCTTTGTTGCCTCACAGAATGGCACAGTAGATTTTGTTGTTGCCTCGTGTAAACTTTAGTCTTGCGAATTCAATTTTGCACTGACGCACTGCTGCTGCCTGACAAGTGCTTTATTTCTGTTGTTAAGCAGTAAGCTCCACGATATGCAGGCGGCCACAGAGCCTGAAAAACAAGTTCAGAAATACATAAATACACCACCACTATGTCTGCAAAACAATCAGCCACGTGGATCCTGGCTGCTGTAACGCTGGGCTTAGAGGCTGCAGCTTCACATCCTGGGAGGCAGCACTGCTGCACATTCATCCCTGGTGATCATCTGATGTTTTCAGCTACAAGGAAAAACAGAAGCACAGAGAAACAAAGAAAGTGGCAGAACAGCAAAGGAATTTTAAACTGACAAAGAATTGATGGTGTTGGCATTTTAATGCTGTACTACCACCTTTTTTATGGATTTATCTAACTGCATTACACTCTCTTGTTCTCAGTGTTTAAGTACTGTTTCTGACTAAAAACCACTAGTTACAGTGTTCCTCTATTAAAGAATAAAGTGTGAAAATGTTAACGAATTCATCCATATGATTACAAAACGTTAAACCTCACTAGAAACACCTGAGTCTTCCTTCTTTATATATGTTCAGCACATATTTCAGGGGAAGAAAAACATTTACTGCCAGGCTTCAAACAGTGTTTCCTTTCTTCAAATGTTTTAGTTGGCAGCTTTTTCTGTTGGCATATGACCAATAATCTGGATAAGTGGGAAAATAGCAGTAATATCTACAGGCCAGATTTTGCCACTTCTTGAAATGAGTAATGCTGTCTTATTTTCTTATGTCCTGGCCATTCCCTCTACTTAGAGCACTACTGGGAACTCATTGATAGCTGCTCCCTACTTTACCTGGACAAAATCCAAAGAGGAAGAAAATCTAGGCATTACAAGGGGAAACTTCAATAAAGTCTGAGAGTTGGCCTGTTGGGATCACCCTAAATAAGGCTAACAAAATCTGGATGCTAGCTTATTTAAAAATACACGTTTTTCCATCCCCTCCTAGTCCTTTGAGAAATGTATGTTCCAATCTCCAACACACACTCATGTCCAATGCACTCTACAAATTTTTTAGCTGCTTCTTAATTGAACCTGCCCCTTCATCAGTGCTCCTGTCACCCCACTGCTCACCCCATCTCGTCCAGAGCCAAGCAACAGTCATCAAACAAATCATTGAAGACATTGTAGGACAATGGGTGAATGAATTACTGCCGAGGGATTGGGTTTTCCTCTATTTACTGGCTGTAGTTAGAAACACTTGAAGCCAAATTTCAATTACAGGGATAAAATAAAGGCCAGCCCAGACTGGGCATTTTAAGAGATAATTGTACTCAGTAAAGCACTAAGGCATGGCTGTTTTCAGACATTACTGCTCACAGCTAATGGTGCTGGTACAAAATCTACCTGGGCATGACTGCAAACAGCTTTGGAGAGCCATCATGGGAATGAGTGTGGTCAATGAAGGCAGCAGAGTGCCTGGGTGCTTGAGGTACAGAACAGAGAAACAAAAAAAAAATCTTTGTAGGAACCTCAAGTATGTGAGCACTGTACGGCTGTAATTACATTGTTATTATAATAACTACTCCTTAGCTTGTGGGAAAATATCATGAGCAGTGTCAAGTGGAAGGGAGGGAGATTACAGCCTGCCTGCTTCAGAGTAAAACACCAGCCCTGAAGCTGGAGAATTCTTCACCTTCACAACATGCTGGTGACACAGGGCCTGGGAAATTTCAAATCATGGCTGAAAGACCAGGATTTCCCAGGAGAGAGAACAAGTGAGTCAAAGAAGACTTGATGGAAGCATTAATACAGGAGATGTCCTGATGTTTGAATGCAGGGATATGGAAAGAAAATGAAAGGTGGAAAACTCGCATCTGAAGAAAAGAAATACCTTTTCACAGCAAAATTTAAAGTGAGTCTAGAGAAAGTCTGGACATTAACAAGAGTAGACAGTAACCCAAGTCCTGTTTACGCTTCACACATTTTGACACTAACATGTATTGTTTAAGTCCGGCTGTCAGCTCTGGGCTGACTGGTTGTCCTAATATAAGAACAACATGACTTCAATGCAATTTGAAAGGCCACATTTTAAATGATAAAATCCTTTTTTACACAGCACATAATTAACCTATGGAACTCATTCCCACAAGATTTCACTTGAGCTGAGATCCTTCAAAAAGGATTACAGGTGCATTTTTTAGCTGGCCTCATTCCCCTAGGGCAAGAGCAGTAAACATTCAGTTGGGTATTTGTTGGGTATTTGATCCTTTTTAGGTCCCCGTGGAGAATGTGCCAGCAGTCCCAAGGACTTCAGCCGTGGGAATGATGCACCCAGGGGCAACAGTTCTGCAGGGCTGCACTTTAACATTTGATTTCTGCTCAACGGGAGATGGAACTGAAAGCTCAGCTCCACTGCAGCTGCAACAGCGCCCTCGGGACTTGACCTGCAGCCTTGGCAATGGGAGTGCACAGGTGACAATGACAATGGGTGTGCACAGGTGACAGTGTGTGTGCGCACAGGTGACAGTGACAATGGGAGTGCACAGGTGACAGTGACAGTGTGCACAGGTGACAGTGACAATGGGAGTGCACAGGTGCCTGCGGGTGTGCACAGGTGACAGTGACAGTGTGTGTGCACAGGTGACAGTGACGGTGACAGTGTGCACAGGTGACAGTGACAATGGGTGTGCACAGGTGACAGTGACAGTGGGTGTGCAGAGGTGACAGAGATAGTGTGTGTGTAGAGGTAACAGTGACAATGGGTGTGCACAGGTGACAGTGACAGTGTGTATGCACAGGTGACAGTGTGTGTGCAGGTAACCCACAGTGACCGCACACCTGTCCATTGCTGAAGTTCCCTCACGAACCGAGCTCACCGAGTGCTCCATCCGCAGTGCTTTTGTCGTTCAGGCGCTGCAGCAGAGTGGGGGTCCCTGCACAGCCACCGCTTTACAAACACACACCGGCTGGCACCGAGTCCTGACCGCGCTGCTTGTCGTTTTCGTGCCGGCAAAGCCCCGCTCCCCGCGGTCGCGGCGGGACGGGTTGGGCACCGGTGCGACTGCACCGGGCACCTCGGGGCTCCCCGGGGCTTCTCCGGACCCTTCGGGCTCCTCGGGACTTCCCCGGTCCCCTCCGCGCCCCCCGCCCCTCAGGCTCCTCTCGCCTCCCCCGGCCCAGCGCCGGCACCGCCCTCAGCGAGCCCTCCGCGCCCCACGGCGACACCTGGCGGCGGCACCGGGCATCGGCGGCTCGGGCACACGGGATGGGCTCGGGAACACCGGGATGGGCTCGGGAACACCGGGATGGGCTCGAGCACATCGGGATGGACTCGGGAACATCAGGATGGGCTCGGGAACACCGGGATGGGCTCGGGAACACCGGGATGGGCTAGGGAACACCGGGATGGGGACACTGGGCTCCGGTCTTGCAGCTGCCCTAAAGCTAACACTCCACCTGGGGAGGCCAGACTGGCTACAGCCCCTCTGCAGCATTGCCCCAGTTTCCCGCTGCGTCTCAGGGACAGGGGCACTGGGATGGGACTGCACCTCAGGAGGGGACACATCCTCCTGTAGCTTGGCCTGAGAAGTGACTGCATTGCAGAGGAAAACCCCTGCAAGCTGTGGGCTTATTTCAGATGCTCCTATTAGCTTCACCGATTAAAAAGTCTATGGGACTTGTGGAAGGAGAAAAGCAGTTCAGCCTTGGAACCAAGCTAACTGCAAAGGCAGCCTCATCAGCCTGTGCTGGAAACAGAGCCCTGCCAACACAGCACAGGGGCTGAGCAGCCAAAGGACACCTGGAAGCTGATGTTACTCTTTAAAAAGACAAAGCAGAGTCTAGGCAGGGGCAAAAAAAATGAACCTGGAAAAGAAAGCTAACATCCAAACAAGTTGATTGAGAAGTAGTATAGGAGAGGAGGGAAAAAAAATTTTACCAGTTTTGCCTCTGCAGTTAATCTCTTATTTTTAGGACCCAAGTACTATCCCTACATAAATTTACAAGGAAGGAGCCTCTGCACTTTTTGTAGAGGTGTTTCTTCACCTCTGGACAGAGCTCAATTTCTCTTGGGGTGAATTAAGGATTAGGCCCATCTTCTAGGAACCATCTTCCATGTCAGAATGCAGTTGAGGCTGCTGGTTCCTCACTGCTCCAGCAGCATGCCAGTCCCCTCCAGGTCTCTCAGCAGACCCACAGTGACGGGGCAGGGCTGGGACCAGGCCATAATGTCAGTCTGTGCGTTGGGGTCCACACCTGACACAGCTGTGACCATGGCTAGAGTTGTCATGTATCTCAGGTCAAGGCTGAAAGCTCCAGGGTGAGAAGAAAGAGGCTCCTGGGCCATGGGTGGAGGTGTGGCTGGAGGGCCCAGGGGAGGCTGTTTAGGATGATTGGAGCCTGTTGGTGCCTTGTGGTGATTCCAGGGACCTCATTGCATGGGCAAGGAAGGATCTAACAGCAAACTGCTGAAAGAGCATGGGGAGAGATTGTGCTGATGTGCAGTGGCAAGACAGGGCTGTCTCTGGGCCCTGCCAGGTCTCAGCAGTAAAAGCCTGGTATCCCTAAAGCAGCCAGCAGCCAGAGGGACATCACCAATAGCTAAGAAGACAAGAGGAAGGATCAAGATATTTTCAGAGTAACTGCAAAAATCAAACACACTATTTTAGTATTTTACAAAGACATCTGTGATCCCACCATTAAGTGGGGTTTGGAGAAACACCAACAAGTTTCTACAATTTTCAGTTCCATTTCAAAACACTGACTTCATGCATTTGCAGCCTAAAGTTTCAAGACAGCTCAAACTTCACTGTGCTCGGTTTCCTCAGCCTCAACCCCTCTGGAAAACATTCCACGTGCACATTGCATCTCTCCAGATTTTATTCTCATTCCAAATCTGCAAGTACAAATATAGTAACATTCCATTCTCCTAATGCACACTCACAAGATGTGCTGAAATGTCAGATGCTAAACAGTACAAAAAAGCACTTCAGCACGTTCCTGTTGATGTGCAATTTAAGAGAGAAGGCAGAAATTGCTTTAACATCTGTTGATTTATTAGATCTGAATACTCCCCTCCTTTCATCTGGCAGCAGCAGAGCCATTAACTCTGCGGCAACTTCTTCAGAGCTTGCAGCAGAGCGCAAGAGAACGATCGCTTTTCTCTGGGATTTGGATCCTGGCTTGCTCTGTCCCAGTGAGAGCCCGGGGATTACAGGAAGCTGCCCCCAGCAGAGAGGAGTGGGCTGGCAGGTAATGCCCCTGCTGGGGGAGGAAGCAGGGGGGAGGCTGGAAAGCTTCCTACCTCTGCAGCTATTGTGTGCCTCTTCCTCAGCTGCACAGGCAGGGAAAGCATCTCTGCCGCAGCCGGGATGGAGCTCGCAGGCCGGCGCTGCGGGGCTCTCCCAGCCCATCAGAACCGGCTCCTGACTGCAGCACTGCTGAATCACTCCAGCGGCAGCGATGCAGGGTCGCTCCCCGTGCTTGCTATTGTTTCTCATGCTGCTAAAAACAGCCAGTTGGCAATATTCCTTCTGCAGGTTTGAATTTACCCAGAAAATCAGCTCCGCCAAAAATGTTGAGATAACATGACTTTTTCCTGCTTCTGGATGGGAAACTGAATATTTTGACGTATTAGGAGACTTCAAAAGGAAAAAAACATATAAAGGTTCTGTTCTGATATCTTTGCATTTTCTCAGGGAGCGGAGGGCCAGGGAATCACTTTGTTAAAATTTCCCAGTCAGCTTGAAGAATAAGGATATGACCTTGTAGAAGTGAACTGTGACATGAATATTTTCTCATAACAGAAGACAGAACCACTTCTTTGCTGTGGATCAAACAGTGTGACTGGTCTGTTGAACACTGTCCAAAGGAGAAAATGTGTGTTCAAACGGGAGCATCTTGTCCAAACCCGAAGCTCCATGTAAAGGCAGCACAGGCAGGAGCTACCTGTCCTTGCCCCACCTCTGGTCCTGTCCTGCCCTTCCAAGCAGAGAGTTGGAGCTTTCTATGAATTAGGGACACATCCTGTCTCCTCTTATAGAGAATTTAGGAGGGGACTGAGAGAACAGCTGGCTGGTGTGCTGGCTTTTGTCAGATGTCCTCTAAACTGGCCACTGCTGCCTTCCCTTCCAAGGCCATGGGCACAAACCCTCTCTGAGCACTGACCCAGCAGTCGTCAAAACCCTTAGGCCAAAAGGTTGTGAGGACAAATTTGCTTGGAATCAAATTAGAACTTCACCATGGGATAAGCATCAGGTTAAGCTGAGCCACCTCAGGGGCATCATTTAAACAAGCAGCCCTCAGTTCTCCTTTTCTGCTGGCAGGAAGCCTCCTGACTTCAGTGTATTACTTTACCCCAATACGTTCGTATTTTCCTAATATTGAAATTATAGACTACCAAAGCAGCTAAATATAGAGCAAAACTAACTGCAGGAGAAATAGAAGCTTATTTTGTGTCTCTTTTGATTTTGTTAGTAATATTTCTTTCTTTTTTCTGAGTACCTTGCTGAGATGGAAAGGAAAAAATCCTAGTTGCCAATTTTGTATTTAATCTGATGTTTCTTTCTACACACTTGTTATATAGTCTTTCCTTTTTTTTCAGTCAAAGTTCCTATGTAAACGCAAGTTCTCCACTGAGTCCTAGTCAAAATATCTGCTGTGTTAGTGGGGACTAATCTCTTTGGTACTCAAGGAGTGAATCTCAAGGGATTTTTCTTCCCCTCTTCTTCCAGCAGAAGCTCTGTCGCACGATGAGCACTAACAAATGCTGCAATTTGTGTCTCCATACTCAGTGTATAAAATTTAAACTTCTCATAGCTGCATTTCTGGCTGTGATCTCCATGGATCACATCCCCTGAAGAAGGGAAAGGTGCAGCCAAAGCTTAGTCTTGCCTGGCTCCTGGGGAGCTGCAGCTGAACTGCATCCCAGCAGCCTGAAAAAACCTGCTCAAAAAACACACTTAGGTCAGAATCAATCCCTCCAGCTGCAGGATTAAACCACTGGTGACCTGAAACTGGGGCACACAGCCCTGCAACATTTGCCTCTCTCTGCTTGTGTTACGTCCAGCTAACTTTTGCCATCTTCTGGAGGAAGGGAATAAAATGAGACTGCTCAGTTATATTGGTGCTTTATGAAACTTCAGACATCAATTAATCTGTTTTTTTGCTGTTCTTACAAAAATCACTACATTTATAGAATCTTTAAGGAGCTTTTAACTATTTAATCCCCAGTTCTGATTCTGCCTGAGGCTCTAGAGGCCTCATGTTCTTCAGAAACACCCCCATGGTGTACATGTGGAGTTTCCTGACAAGTTCTCTTCAGCACTGCAGCCTGCTGAAAAGAGCTGCTCAGCACCAGACCAGTGGTGCATTTCCCCTCGACTGAAACAAATATCTCCTTCACAAGAGAGCTGTGCTTTCCCGTGGATAGTGAACTCACTTCCTTCTGTTTTGTTTATGGTCCTATGTGAGCTTTTTCCTCTTCCATTCCCTTTTCCAAAAGCAGTAAGACAATAAGACATTGTTAAGTGGTAAACATCCATGTTTCTGTTTCTTGTCTTCATAACAGGATTATTAGAATTATGAGAAATGAAACAGGAGAATGATAAGGGAGAATGGCAAAATTTAGCTCCAATTTTTATACAAAACAGCAGAAAAGACATCTAGAAATGGTCCAGCAATGGCCTGAGGCCTTTTTTGTTTTCGAAAAATTACAGATTAACCATGTACTGTTAATGAACTTGGGATCCATGCTTGTGCTAGAACACCTTGTACCCTGGAAAAGGTGAACAATGCCAGCTGTGACAGGTCATGGGAATGAGGCTTACAGGTCACTAACAAAATGCTGAAATGCCACTTCCAACAGCACCAGGAAAAAAAGTATCCATCACTGGACTCCTTGGACTCCTCAAAAAGGGCCCTTCCCTGGAGGGATGAGGGATAAATACAATCATGGGAGGACCTGAGAATACCTATGGAGAAGAGGAAACTCTCCAGTGTGTGGGAGAAAACTAAAGGAGAGTGACTTTCCCCATATCTTGAGGAGAATATCAAACAGATAATTTCCATATCACTCAATGCCTATTTTAGCTCTAAAAAGCATGAAAAGTTACACTATTTTACTAGCAGCTTACATGCACGGGAACAGACAAGGCAAAACCAATGTCACTAATTCAATTAATAACTGATCCAACAATAAAACGTTGGGTGTATTTTGGATCAGTCTGTGCAAAATGACAATGTTGCCACGAGTAACAACAGAAGGAAACAGCAATAGCAAAGGACTGTGATTCCTCAGTGGACAGCCCTGAAGTTAGGGGCTGCAGGACAGGGGAGCCAGAACCCCCATTTCCAGCTCTCAGAGGGCAGGATAGAAGCAAACAGCTAACTGGAACAGAAAGCTCTGGCTCAGAGCTTGGCCGTGGAAAAGGACATTACTGCTGCTGGATATGTGGCAGTATGGGGATAGTATGTGATAGTATGGGGAGCAGTGGGAGAAGCCCAGGAAGGCTGAAATTTCTGTGTCATTTTATGTGTATAATTACATGGACACACACACACACACACACATACACACATATATATTTATAAAAAGATGAAAAAACCCAAACCCCTCCCACATACTTTCAATATGTAAGTAGTAACCTTTGTACTTTGTTTTTCTAATGTAAAAGCTGACAGATTACACAATAAAGTATAATTATTTTTCTTGCTGCTCTCCTTCTCTTTCCTATTTCATATTCCACTTCATTTTTTTTCTTTCTCCTTAATTTCACTTTTTTTCCTGCCCCCTTCCATTCTTTGCTCTCCCTACCCCCATATTAGCATTCCATCTTTCCACTCATTCTTGCTCTTTTCCTGCTGCTTCTGCTCTTCTGTCTTCTTCCCAGTCATTCATTTCTTTCATACCGAATTAACTGTACCCCTGCTCTATGAATCCTGACAATCTATCTGGTTTTAATTGTTGAATTGAACTTAGCTGGACATTTCAGAGAGCCATGTACATTTAAACTGAGGACCTTTCCAAAGTCTTCATAATTCAAGTTGATCCCATGTATTTGATACAAGAGCCATATGTTTTTGTGGATCACGTATTGTTTCGCACATGAAAACACTTACAGAGCAGACCTGGGTTTGGGTATCCAGTGCTTTTGCTTTCTGAGCTGTCAAGTAATTTTGGGCTATGTGATAGCATTGATACTTTGAAATGTGCAGAGATTTTTCTCCACGCTGCTAAAAATACTCTTTAAAAGTAACAAATGAGTCTCGGTGCTGAATGGGCTGTGCTTTCACGGTGGAAAAGGAGCCCTCCCATGCAGCTCCTGTTTGGGGCTAGCAGGGTGGTAGCACCAGGATTTGAGCAGCAATCAAGACCACCATGCTTCTTCATCACCATCAGCCTTGTTAGCATCTGTCACAGGTGTTAGCACTGCTTTGAAGGTTTTCTAATTCATCCCAACAAACTCCTTGAAAATGATCAAGTCATCTATTGCATCCTCAGAGCAGACCTAGGAGCCTTTATTAAAAAAACTCTCCTGAGCCTCACTCTGGTCTATAAAGTCTATGAAGAAGGGGAGAGAAGAGGGGAGCATCATAATGGATTCTGGCAAAGGCATGTAAGAATTGACATTTCCTTCTCGGCATCTAACTCAATAAACTGAACATTAAATCCTACCCTAGGTGTGGGTGTCCCTGGTACATCGTTGTATCAATTGTGTGCATCTCCAGGGAAAAGTGGACAGAAACTAGGAATGATCTAAATGGAGGGGAAAAGTTCTCACACTGATTCAATTAGAGCAGTAGATGTTGTAATATAGCTTCAAGGGATAACCGAAACTTTTGGAGAGTGCTTCCTTTTTTTTTTCTTTCCCTTTTTCTTTCCTTTGGCTGCTGCCACATGGAGCTCATTTCACATTTCAACTGTAATGTAAGTGATACAGAAAAACAGTTCTCACATTGTGTCAGATCCATTGGTGCTGAATCCACAGGCACCTTCCTTCAAGGAGTCTGAGAACACAGCCATGCTCAGAGGTTTACCTTTTCCACCCTGCTTCTGCCACACCTGAGCTTTTTAAGTGGATGAGTTCTATTTCTGATTGCCAGCCAGAAAATACTGAGCAACCACCAGAAAACAATCCACTCACTGAGTACTCTGGGAAAAATCACAAAAGTTAAATCATGACAGGTAGGCTGTGCTTCAGTGATGTAAGGCACAGGACAAAGGAAAAAGTGCCATTAACTGACTATGCCAATAGAAATCCATACTAACACCATGAGGGTGCACCGAGTTCACTACTGCTCTGCTGATTTTGCATCAGGCAAGCATCAGCCCTGGGAAGTTTTCTGGGAGCAGGGCGCTCTTTGGTCTGCGATAGCCAACAGCCTGAAAACATCACAGAACTATTTTGTCTGGGGGTTCTCGGGAGCTGGGGCTGCTTCGTGTGCTGCGGTGTAGCAGGAACGCCTCAATCTTGCTTGAACAGTAAACAAATACAACCATAGCTACAAATATGAACCACCAAAAAAAATTCCCACTCCTGGAATTTCCAGTGCAAGGTGAGCACCTTTCTCCCAGAAGTAGCCAGCACCTCATCTTCCCACTGTGCTGGCTAAGCTGTGAGTGCTCAGTGAGTCCAAGATTCAGCTGTACTCTAGTCTTTGACAGCTCAGAATTTGAAAGATTAGAGAAAAAACAACCCTGGAAATTAAGGCAGATAAGTTTGCTCACTGAAGAGAGCTGCCCTAGCTCAGTCCTTGTCACTCCAACTCTCATCCTGTCATCAGAGCAGGCACATTGACACTGCAACACTGGGATTCATTTGCAGTCTCTATTTCTGTGCTGACAGTGGGTATCACAGCTCATCTTCCACTGAGCCAGCTGCTGAGACACAAGGGCTGGAGTCATCTTCACGATTTTCCTCGACCACTTCAGCCAGGGGCTGTGGGAAGCCCTTACAGTGCCACTGCCCCACAGAAATCCTCCTGTGCAGTCCCCGTGCAGATCTGAAACACGGAGCTCACAGCAGCACGGAGAATCCAGCACTGCTTTCTAACTGCAGCATCATTTCACTGCTCCTCACATTTCTCTAGGATCTACCGCACTTGAGTTTCTTCAGCAAACCCTGTTTCTCCTAATACTTCATAAATAGTTAGCTCCTTTTCAAATAAAGGGCAGTAGCTGATCATATAAAGAATATTAGAATTCATGTAGTATCTAATAAGTTGTGAACGTCTTAAACTCTGTGACATTGGGAACTACAGAACTTGGTGATTTTGTTATAGAACTACAAACTGCTGCTACAAGCTATCAACAATCCTGTGTCCCTGCATTAACAGGGGAGAGTGATGTATAGAAAGGGGTAATTCCTTAGCCCATACCCCTTTTTTTTTTTTTTTTTTATTTTACATTTTGCAGTTACAAATGTCCTTTTGCTCAAGGTCAATGGACTACACAGTGATTTTTTGGGTCTGAGTAATATTAGATGAAGGTTTACTACCAAAAACGTCAGTAAGTGTGCACACACACATTTTCTGTACTTGTAAAGTCTCAGTTGCCAAAGACGGATCGTATCCTGCATGTATTTACAGGAAAATTTGGCTGTGAAGACTACTTGACTCCTTCTAGACCTGCTAACCAAGTGCTTCTTTCCACAACCCCCTATTAAACTTTGTACAAGGCCACGCTCCAAAACACAAGAACTCAGAACGATTTGTTACATGAAGGAAATTTTCCGTAAAGGAGAGTCAGTGGTTAAAAACATGGAACACCAGAGCGATGGTAAAAGCCTGCTGTGAGGAATGAGGGCGAAGCAGAATCCGCGAGGGGAACAGAGCCGGCAAAAGCAGAAATGTGCAAGGGCGCATTTCTAGAGCAGGAATTCCCCGCATTGCGAGGCCGTCCCGAGGCTGGGAAACACCTCCCGCCCCCGGGGCTTTGCCGGG
>VRYO01000710.1:3252138-3271512 GCA_009812075.1 Sialia sialis
CCCCCACCAAAAAAAACCCCAAAACCAAACCAAAACAAAAAAACCTAAAGCAAACAAACCCAAACCGAAAAAACCCATCAAGCCCAACAACTCACAAACACACACACGAGCAGAGGAAGTCCCGGTGAATCCCCGCTCGCCCGGAGACAGGCGGCCCGGCCGCCGCTGCCGGCGCAGCCCCGCGGGGAACCCCCACACTTACACTGCCTTCTTCTCATGGAGGAACGGCTCCTACACTGACACTACACGCGGGGCAAGGCTGCTATTTCCCCACCGCGAGAGTTTGGGCAGAGAGAGAGAAGTCCGTGGCTAGAGACGAGGAGGAGAGACCCGGAGCGCAGGGGAACGCGGCGGGGTAGGAGAGGGGCAGCGGGGCCGGTGCATTTCTGTGACGGCGGCCGGCCGGAGCCTCCCTAGATGTCTATGCGGGAGTGCAGGGCGCTGTGTTTGCTGTCGTGCTCCCAGTAAGAACAGTGCATCATGGACAGCTCGGCGGGCTGGCGGGCGCAGGCAAACTGGAGGCCGGCTCCGTTTGCCGCCGGGGCCGCGGGCGGCGCGGGGCTGGCCGGGCTGAGCTGCTGGGGGTGGTGGGCGTGCGGGTGGTGGTGGTGGTGGTGGCCCATGCCGTTGTAGGAGTTCACCATGCTGGGCAGCGCCATGCTCTGCACCCGCGAGTAGGGGCTGTAGGACGCCGGGCCCGAGAGTCCTTTCACATTGACGGGGCTGACATTCCCACCAGACATCTGGCAGGACGTGTAGGGCATGGGCGCGGGGGGCTGCGCCAGCGGCCACGAGTTGTTCATGAAGGTGGACTGCAAGTACTTGGGCGGGGACAGGTAGCCGTAGCTGTCGGGGCTGAAGAGGGTCTTGCCAGGCTGGAAGTGGGTCGGAGGTGGCCGGAAAGGCCGTTTCATCCTTCGTCTCCTGCGGTAGTTGCCCTTCTCGAACATGTCCTCGCAGGCGGGGTCCAGGGTCCAGTAGTTGCCCTTGCGCTCGCCGCCACCCTCCCGGGGCACCTTGATGAAGCACTCGTTGAGGCTGAGATTGTGGCGGATGCTGTTCTGCCAGCCTTTTTTGTTCTTCTCGTAGAAAGGGAACTTGCTGATGATGTACTGGTAGATCCCGGACAGCGTAAGCCTCTTCTCCGCGCTCTCCCGAATGGCCATGGCGATCAGGGCCACGTAGGAATAGGGGGGCTTCTGCGAGGGGTCCGGCTTCTCGGGGCCCTTGTCCGCGGTCAGCTCCTCCTTGCCCCGATCCGGCTCCTTGCTGCCGCTGGTGTCATGAGCCAGCAGCGTCACCGTGTCCTCCTCGCCGTCCGGGTAGCTGCTCATCATGGTGCCCCGCGCCCGCCGCCCGGGGCGCCCAGCGCCGCGCCGCGCGGTGCGGAGGGCTGCCCGCTGCACCGAGCCCGCTGCTGCCGGCCGTCCCGCTCCGCGCTCGCCGGGACAGGGCCGGAGTCGAAGTCGAAACCGGAGCCGGGACCCGGACGGAGATCGGGAGGCGCCTCTCGCGGTGCCGCTGGTCCGCGCAGCGCGGCGTGCGGCGTCGTCCCTGCCCCCGCGGGCTCCGCTCCCCTCTGCCGCGGCGGCCGGGCTCTTTTCTGATTTGTATGGGCCCGGCCGAGTTCCGCTTTCGTCAGGAGCCCGCTCCCCTATCGCCGCCGAGCCGCTGGGCACGGCCGAGTTCACCCTGCAGTCACGGCGCCGCGCTCAGCCCCGCGCACACGCGGCCCGACGTGGCCCCGCGGAGCGGCGCGGAACCGCCCCGGCTCGGCCGCGCCGCCGGGGGCGGGGGGAGGCGGGGGGCGGCGTCCGGGAGCCCTGGGCGAGCCTCCGCCGCCCACTCCGGAGCCCGCCGGGGCCCGCTGCGCCTGCAGCCCTCCCGCCCGGCGCGGGGTCGCGCTGGAGGCGGTGGGTGCGAAGGGGTGTGCCCGCGGCGCTCGCCCTGCCACGGCTGCTTGTCACACGTCCAGCCGCACACGCGGTCGCGTTTATATGTCTTGGCCGCGGGCCCCGCCAACCGATCGCCCCCGCGGAGCACAGGGAGGCTGTTGCCGCTCCCTGCAAGTCGATTCTTGCAGCTCTTATTTGCAGGAGGCAGAAAGCAAAAGGTGTCGGGTCTCCCCTTCTGCCTCCCCGCAGGGTGCATGCAGGCCCCCAGCGCGGCTGCGGGGCTGACAGGCGCCTCGAGGGCCAGGGCAGGGTGGGACACGGGGAATGACACACTGGGCAGCTTTCCTGCTCCTTACCCTGCAGGGCTTCGGCTTATTTCACACGGTTCCTGGAGTAGCGTATGTGGCACGACATTCCCCTCTCCTTTCCCTTTCCTGCCTTCAGGCAGAGCCTCCCCAAGCAGGAGACAGGCAGTGACAGCTGGCCCGAGCACAAGAGATGTCGCGCTGTAACAAACCGGTGCCCCGGGGCTGAGCAGCGACAGTTTGCCCTGTTTTCTATCGGGCTCTGCAGTCCTGTCCCGGGAGCGGGGCGGACCGGCCCGTTTGACCCCCGGGCCTTTCCAGCGGACAAGGCCCTGCGAGACCCGGGCCGAGCTCCGCAGGGCCGGGACCACCTGCGCTCTCCGGCCGTGGTCTCGCTCGGCCCCCGAGGCTCGGCAGGACCCGGCCTCCCTGCCCGGGCTCAAGCACAACTCGGGCTGCCCAGCGCGGCCCTGGGAGTAGTTGCACGCTCACCTCGGCGCCCGCAGTTCTGCCCGCCCTCAGACTCGCTCCTGCCTCTCCTGCGCGTGAACCCCCTATCGCGATGTGCCCTATCTCGACGATTTTAAGTGCGACATCAATTTTCGTAATCAAACGTGAGGGCGGGGAGCTGGCAGCTCCCGAACGTGCATGCCCGGGACAGCCGGTCTCTCCCGTCGGGGCGCCCGGGGCTTCGGTGGCCCATGAGCAGATTTCCATTTACTCTGCCCGGCCACGGGTCCCTGCTCCCCTACCCGGGACAGACTAATTGCGGGTAAAGGCAATCGAAGATGTAGAAAAGTATTTTAACCGGGAAATAAATTAGCTCTTCGAGGAACTATTAGATTTTTATATATAGACAAATAAATATATAAAATTGTATATTTTTATATGTCTCAGTTAGAACACGTTTCTTCATCTTCGCCTAGAGCTATATAACCAACCAATTCCTTATCTCCCATCGGCGGAGGAACGTGTGCCCCAAAACCCGGGCTGCGTGATTTCGCTCACAGAAAAGATGCCCGTCTATTTCCGCACCCAGGCGCGGAGCAGCGCACGCCGCCCCCGGGCACCCTCCCAGTGCGCACAAACGAAACGGGGAACGGATGAACCACAGCAGAGCCCCTCTCCAGGGTTCCCCTCCCCGGGCAGCCCCCGGCGCTTCGCCGGCGGTTCGCTCCGCGCAGGGCGACGCAGCAGCCGGAGCCAGCTGTGCCCCGCCGTCGGGGCCGGGGCTGCCGGGCTCCCCAGGGCCGGGGCGAGCTTCTTTCTGCCGGCCACCCATGCTGCTCCCGGCGCTCCCCCTCGCAGGCATTTCCGCGGCGAGGGCCAGTGCAGGTGTAGCAGCACTGCCGCGTGTGTCATCACCTCCGCCAAATGGCACATTCCTCCCTTCTCACTCCTAAGCCGGGAGCGTAGCTCCTTGGCAGGGCTCGCTCGCAAAGGACATTTGACATCCGAGGGTCTTGTTTGGGCTTTTTTTGACAGCCTCACCAAGGTGGATTTCGGATAACACCAGGGCAGAAGCTCAGCCCGGCGCTGGGAGCGGCGGTCAGGCCGAGCAGCAAAGGTGAGCGCGCAGCCCCGTGTGCGGCTACTTGGACGTTTGACACAAGGGCAGGCAGGGGCTGTCGGGCTCTCCCCTCTCCTAATTCAGCCCTTTTTGGGACATGAAACAATTACCTGAAAGCACAGGAACACGCCCCTGGCAGCTGCACGCTGTAGCTGCGCTTAAGCGGAGAGCTGAGGGCTTACCGGCACCCAGAGAAATGCCGCAGCGAGGGGAATGCAAGTACCGGGGACGGGCAGGGAGCAGAGGAGCGCAGAGAGCCCTTTCAGGAGAAGGAGCGGGGATCTGGGCACGGCCCCGAGGAGCGGCCCCGTCCGCCGGTGCCCCCGGCTGAGCCCGCGCCCCGCCCGCCGCCGTTCCCGGCCCGGTTCTGCAGCCACTCACAGGGATAGGGCAAGCAGGAGGGGAATGAGCGATCGAGGGGGCTCACAGTGCCGGGCCCATGTCCCGGCTGCTGCGGCGGGGAAAGGACTCTCGCTTTCTGCACATCAGGGCAGAGCAGCCGCGGCCACAGCCCGGCCCCGGCGCAGGGAAGCCGAGAGGGAGGCGGGCAGAGCGGCACTCAACCCCGGCCGCGCAACACCGCTTAGAGAGGCGACCCGAGAGACTCTGCAAATTGGAGCTTCGCCACTACTGAGCCGGACCGAGTTCCCGTTCCCGAGCAGAGCACGAGAGCCCCGGCCGCGGCCCCGGGGCGATATTGCCGCTGCGCAGCGCTCAGCCCGTGCGCGGCTGGCAGCGCCGAGCGGAGCACGGCGAGCGGCGGGGTGTCCGCCGCGGGGACACGGGGACACGGAGCACGGTGCCACCCCCACGTCTGGCCCCGGCAGCCCGGAGGAGGATTCCTGCGAAAGCCGTGCCTTCAGCTGAAGCGCTGATAAGGCTCGAGTAGCACGAGTGGTTTGGGTTTTCTTTTCTTTTCTACTCACCCTCTTCAGGCAGCAGAACCTGGAAGGTCTGAGGTTGGTTTGTTTGAAATTGCAGCAGCCTTCCTCTCCAAAAGATTTTTTTTTTTTCCCTTTTCTCTTGTGGAGAAAACGTGTATCTCCAGCGGGGAGCGCAGGTCCGCCCCTGGCTCGGAGAGCCCCGCTCTCGTTCGGCTCGCCTGCAGGCACCGGGGCAGGGCTCTCGCCTCCCGCACCGACACCCGGACGGCGACAGGCGGCACAGCCCCGTTGTCAGTCCTGCGGCTCGTACTCCGTTCTGCTGCCCTGCTGCGCCCCGGCTCCCGGGGCAGACACACGGCTGGTGCCCCGTAAGGACGGATGCGCCTTTCGGGACTCTCGAGCCCCGGCACTCTGGGGCCGTACCGACATTACCCGCACTCATTCGGTTCACGTAGCGACCACACGGACACGGATATGAAAGCGGCTCCGCACGGGCTTTGTTCCGAGTCCCGTTTCTCTGAGGAGCGGGATCCGCGGCGGCCCGGGGCTCCGGGAGCGGGGGAGGGCCGGGCGCTCTCAGTCCCCGTTCCGTCCCCCCAGCAGCTCTCCTTCCCTCGGCACAGCCCGCAAAGCGGCCGGGACAAGGCACTCACCATGCTACCGTTTCAAGTACTCCTAGTTTATTCCCTTTTTTGTACTACTGATCTTTAAGATCGTGTTTTCCCCCCAGCAAACCTAGAAAAAGTATGGTACGTGTTAAACGCGGCGTGCGCGGGTCTGACTTGCACCACGAGAGTTAACGAAATGTGCTGCAGGAAATAAAATATCCTGGCCTCAGTGAAAATTCATCAGATTTAATCGATTAAAATGCTGAGACGGGTGCGTTTTCCTGCGCTACCCGGGCGCGGGAGCTCCGCGTCCCCTCGGGCGGAGGGAGCGGCGGTGCCCGCAGGCAGCTCGGACCGGGCCGGGCCGGGGCCGCCCCGCTTCCCTTCCAGAGCCCGTTTCGCTCCCTTTCCAAATGACAGCTAGAGGCAGGGCTGGAACCTGGCCGTGCTTTTATCGGCAC
The DNA here is from genome assembly GCA_009812075.1 of Sialia sialis. Lineage (NCBI taxonomy): Eukaryota > Metazoa > Chordata > Aves > Passeriformes > Turdidae > Sialia > Sialia sialis. The sequence continues at coordinate 3,257,862 of VRYO01000710.1, forward strand.
AGCACCGACTAGCAGGAATAAAACCTTTGCAGCCTCATCGCAACCATTACGTGAGACGAAACTGCGCGCGTGTCATTGCCTTTAGACCCTAAACTCTGGCTTGGAAAAGCTGGCATTGGCATTTTCAAAACCTCACTTGGCCTGCAAATCACCTCGCTCATCTAAGGACACCACAAACACACACAATTCCCCTTTCCCCTCTGTTCAGGATTCCCAGCAGCACAGTCCAGAGCATTTCATAAACGTTCTTTAACTACATTACTCAGTTTATGATGCCAGAACAAGGAAATATTCACCTGGAAAGTGTCTTCTTCTGCATGAATGAGTCTCATTGTCAAAACCTTGAGCATATATAGGTGCCTATATGTTTTGCAGTGGAGAATTTAGTTTCTCATTTATACAGTACAGCTAAAAATTTTGGTAGCTTCAGGCTTGTTTTTACAAGCTCCCAGCTGTACAAGGATTTCTGTTTTTACAGGAAAAACTAAGCAATCTGTAGACCATGATGGCTGTACATCCATAATGTGAGCTTCATGAGGAACAGAGCAACTTTATTATGATCTGGACTGAAATCGCATTGAATAAAAGCCCATCTAACAGAGCCTGAGGGGAAGAGTCACAAATGGGCTCAATTCTCTACCAAATCCAACGGGAGCGAAAGGTTTTAGGATCCGTAGAGTAGATTTCCCCCCTTCAGCTGGTACTCTGAAGACATTTTCATGATCCCATTAAATTCTGAGCCTGTTCCTGTTGCCTCAATATCAAATAAATCTACCTCAAGAGAAAAGACAGCCTCAACCCTTTTCCCTCAACTACTCCTGCTTCCCATCTCTCCTCTTCTCAGCTTTTCTTGTGTAGCCTGAGCCTGAGTCTTCACTACAGTATATTTGTTTATGCTTAGAGAACAGGCCTAGAGGAAAACAAACTCTGTATTTCACTCCACCATTTGGTAGTTCCTTTCTTTCATCTGAAAACACAGCCTGATCCAGGGAAGGTTCTTGAATTCACACAACCGGTTACATGATGAAATGCAAACAGTTTCCTCTGGTATTAAATGGCAGCCCGCAGCAGAGTTCAGGTTGGCTGTTATGGATTCACCAGTTAGGGCTCTGCAGGATAATCCTGTGTTGCTGCCATCCTGCAGTTCGTGGCCTACAGCAACGCTGCCGAATGCTGCAAATAAAAACAAACAAGGCAGCCTCTGCTTTTTAGACAGAGTAGAAATTATGTCTTTTTAGGAAGCTCGAAGCAAAGATCGTTTGTATCAGTCTGACAGCCTCAAAAGCAAGCTGCTCTTTCTAGCACTACAAAATTGATGCTTATTTTTCTACAAACCATGTGTGAGGAGGAAAGGAAAAGAGGGATAAAAAATCCAAACCATACAAGTCCACTCATGTCCAGATCACCCCGAAGTTGCAAATTAATAACATTGTACAACTAAATTAGAGCCAAAGCAGGCGTCTCCCATCGTTGTTGCAGAGATTCATAGCTTAACAGATAATTTTTAGGTAATAAAAAAATTCTGTGGGCTTGTTTAGACCATTCGAAAATTGCTTGTTAAGTATCAAGGCAAGGAAAATGATACAAATTTCAGATTTTTTTGAAAAAGGAAACTTCAAGAAAAACCTACAGACATCAATGAAAATTTGTTTTCTATTACTCCTCCGAGAATGTGGGTCCCAAACCATAGCCATGATGAATTTTTATAATCTCTCTGAATTTATTTAATCTACTCAAGTCTGTTTTCATAAAGGGTTTGTTACTGCCTTGAAGCAACAATGTTTGGAAAGGTCATTCTGGTTAGAAGCTGAAATGCCTAAATTTAGGAGACAGAGATCCACCAGCACAGTATAATGATGTGACTGGATTGTTAGTGATGGGGAGAAGAGCAAGTCCTCACCTGATACAACTTTGCTGACAAAGGCTCTTTTAGAGAGAGCTGTGCTGGCAAAGCAGTTTCAGTCCAGAGAGCCTGCAGCACAGGCTTGGGGCTGAATTAAGCTCTGGCACTGGGCTGCTGTTAGCTGTGTCCATACTGGATGCACTTTGCTGCGGGAGTTTTTGGGGATACCCCTGCTCAGTCTCGTGTTGGAGGCTCCCAGTCCCACAACAGAGCTGGCCAGTTGGGGACATGCTTGCACAGGTTTGCAGCTGTGCTGATTTCAGTTTGAGCGAGCAGTGTGTGCTGACTCACTCCCACCACTGAATTTGGGCAGTGATCAGTGCACTGAGAATTCAAGTTTTGTCTTTAGCAGCTTCTTGAGAATTTGTGCAAGGCATGGTCAGTGCTCTCTGTCCAGTCTCTGCAGGCTCCTGCAGAGGAGGTGCTGCCGTGGGAAAGAGCCAGCCAGGCACAGCACGTGCTGTAATATCCGTGTGTATACTCAGAGCCTCTGTGCCATCTGCATTATGACCAAGTAAGTCATGCTCCTCTTCCATTTCTGAGCAATGAAGAAGCAGTTGAAATAGGTTAAAGCTAATCCATCATATGCCAAGGTCTCCCAGAACTTGCAGAAGGGGCTGTATCAGCCAGGAACAGGGTGCTTTTGTTTTAAATAGTCTGTCCACATCTGCAATGTGTGTATACATTACCTACCTAAACAATTTGTGAATAACTCTCTGTACACCAACTTCTCCTCATCTGCTTGCTGAACAGAAGCCCTGGCTGCAGCACCCAGGGAATGCCCTGCCAGATCCAGAGGGCAGAGTTATGGTTAGGGAGGTCTGCTACGCCCTGCAGAGAGCACCTTCCTCCCCTTAAAAACCTGAAGGGTTCACGTGGAGTACATGGCATGAACTGCACCTGTAAAGTTCTTTTTTTTCCCTAGCTCCCCAGTCAGAATGGTGCACTTGACCAGCCATTCCCTGCCAATCTAGCTGTGCCTCTCCCAAATACGTGCTGCACTTTAAAACAATCAGAAGCACAAGTTTGTTTCCTTTTAAATTGTAACTGCTTCTACAAAGATTATAAGATTGCAAGATTAATAACTAGGTTTGATCTGAGAACAAATCTGTTTTGTTGGATCAAGCCACATGCCATCTTTGGAGAATTGGGTCAAAAGTGGAGGAAAAGCTAAGCTTTAGCCAAAGTCAACTTCCAATCACACACAGTCTCCCGCCAAAACTTGAATGCATAGTCTGAAAGCACACACTCACTGGAGATAGAGGTGGTGGTGCCAGTGGAAGGTGGATCTGATCCTCAGACACCTCTTAGGTCCCTGCATTGTCCCAACCAACCAGTGGGCTTGGGAGCACAATGCAAACCCAACAGACTAAATTTCTCTTCATGGCAAGAAATAGAAACTTTGAAGAAACTCAGTATTTCAGTTTAAGCTTCGCCACCTAAATTCTAGTTGATTCTTGTCTGTACAATCACCTTGAGGTCTTTTAGTTTATCTTCATCTTCTTCCGACTTTCTGAGTATGTGAACCTGAACTGGGAATCTACCAAACATGGGAATTTGCATGACATTTCCAGCTTGTCCCACTTTTGACCTGGCCAGAAACAGCAGATTGGAGTTTCTTGCTGTTTTCCAGCATTTCTCCTCTTGGTCACGATGAGAGCAAGGAAATGCAGAGCAGACCAAACAAAAAAAAAAATTAACCAAACTTTCTTAGACTCTCAGAAGGGACTTGGTTCAAATCCAGTTGAAATGTAGATGAAAGTTCAGCCTGCTCATTTTATTACAGTTTGTTTACTTACATATAATTGAATTTCAATTTGTTTTCCTTTTTAAATCCAGTTTGTAGCCATCCCTTGCAACAAATAAAAGAGAGACCCATTATGAGAATAGCTGTCAGGAGAAGTTAAACTCTGTATCAGTCTTCATCTGCCTGGTGCCATAGGTGTTTCATACAAAGCATGACAGAATATTATTGCACAGAAAAGCATGTAGTACATGGCTGAATATTGTATTGAGCCAGTTCTATTTGATGGCTTCATGTGGGACTGAGCTCTAGAACTGCCACTGAATATGGAAGCAGGTACTGCACTGAATGCACTTCAAACTAAATACCTTCCACCAGATATTTGGAATAACTGTTCAAAAAATTAAAATTATTCTCCCGTGGTTCATTTTTAATGGGCAGGGCACAGCAACTGGTTGTTTTAAAACTCTGATTTTAGCTGACTTAAATCCACGGTAGAGGAAATGAAGAAGTTTGGCGGTTTCGTTTTCAGAAGGTTTTTGCCTTGAGTGGTGTGCCAGCTTTTAGTGCTTTGTGTATCCCTGCAGCCTTCCAGAGAGAGCCCTGGGGATGTGCAGTGTGTACCAAGGGTCACAGGCATGGCTCACACTCCAGAGAGGAGAGGCGGGCTCAGCTTCACCTCATAGGTTAATAATCACCAGTTACACCTCTTCTCAGAGTTGATGTTATGACTGGAATATCAGAGTGTTTAAGCAGCTTGTCACCCACCTTTTGGGCAATTCAAGTGTTTCACAAACAGGATCATTGCTAAAAGGCATAAAACAAAACTTTATTTGCTATTGGATCCTCCATCAGTCATTTCATGTCACATTTTCGTACGTGTGGTTTCTCATGAATTAGGTAACACACAGGATCTTTAAACGCATCTGGGAACTGTGCTTTAAATCCTGGCAGTGACTGCTGATGTCAGACACTTCACTTTGAAAATATGGTGGGGCTTGGCAGTCAGAAAAACAATGAATGAAGGACACTTCAGCACAGATTTTCAAGGGAGACAAAAAAAACCCCCAAACCAACAACAACAACAAAATCAAAGAGAAACACCCCAGCCCAAAAAAAAAAAAAAATGAACAAGCAAACAAACAAAAAAACCACCAAAAAACCCATCCTAAAAAGAAAGAGGGAGGCAGCAGTCATTTAATGTAACAAGCCCTGAAGCAGCACCCCAGGAACAGGCCCTGCACTGACCTGTAATCCCAATATAAGGCTATAAAGAGCTGAATCCCTTTTCCTGATTGTGGGATGACTGCAAAGGGATAGAAATGCTAGGACTTTTAAACAGGTTTTCAGAATAATGCAGAGCTTCATTTTGGTTCTCTTGAAGCTGAAAAGGAATTTCCCTCTTGATCTGGAAGGGAGCAGGATTTCCCCTGCTGTCTAAAACTCCTCATAATGAAAAGGTACTTTTCTGTTTTGGTTCTTGCTGTTGGTGAGGTGTTAATCCAGCACTGTCATGGCCTTGCAGCTATTTTGCACATTTGCTGGGAACAAAGAAAAGGAGAAACTGTAGTTTATGACCCATTTAAAGCCTAGTTTTTCTAGTAAAACATATATTTACAAGCCAAAATTTTACAGACACTTTTGGGATAGAAAATGGGAAAAAAAGCACCATGTCTCCTTTCTTGCTCAAGTGTCTATGCATAGAGACTTGCCTGCCTCAGAGACTTATTTCCTTAAAAATACCTATATGGAGGACTACTGGGAGGGATAACCCCATAATTCATTGACTGATGAAGCTGGTGTAAATATATATATTTTGAAAAACCATTTGTGAGGAGGCTCCCCCATTTTCAGACAGACTGTTAGATTTTCCTGAAACCAGCAAAGATTTTTTTTTTAAGAAAAAAGTGCAGTTTTATAAATGATTATTCTCTGCTGAATAATGTATACTAAAAAAATAAACAACAACAAAAAACCCCAGCCTGGCTGCAGTTTTTCATTAGAAATACTGTCAATTTTTGGCAAAAATCAAAACTGCCTAACTATTCCTTTGAGCACATGTCGGTCTCTTGTTTAAAATGGGAAATTGGTAAAAGATTTCTGGTTAGTACTGCACTGGGTCTCTGAAATGTCCAGCTGAAATGTACCTGGGGCAGCAGCTGGGGCTGGGAGCTGGGTTTAAGTGGGGCAGAGGCAGAGGAGGTTTGGTTGTCCCACACTGCCAGGGAGCACCTCTACTTCTTCACATCCCTGCCAGAAACCAACGTCCACAGAAAATATTTCAGGGAAGCTTTCAATCAGCAGCAAGTTTTGCTGCTATCGAGTAGAAAGAGTCTTTTCAGAGGTTGGTTTAGTGTTTTAGAAGTGATGCTGCTGTGCAGCAGCTCCTGCTGTGGTACCTACAGTTATTTGCTCCTGTCTTACAGAACTTGCAAGTGTAAATGATGGGGTGCTCACGGTGCAGGTAGTGGTGTAATTCAGCTGCACTGCTTCCTCTCCATCTCAGTGTGTCTGAAAACTGGCACAAAAGCCATTTATCAGGATCATATGCCACAACCACTACCCTGTTTAGATGGAAAAGAAAGGAAAAATGAAGCTAACGTAGTTTTTTCTAAATGTTGATAACTATCAACATCGATAGAACTGCTGTTTGTGTGACTGAAATCAGGTCACTTTGTGCATCTCCTCCATAAAGCAATTATAATTGAAGATTCCTAGGGCAGATGGTTTGTTCCCTCTTACCTCCTCAAATCCATAATAAGCCACAGGTTCTCCCACCCTCCTTCCCCTTTCTCTCAAGTTTGATTTCTCAAGCTCCGTTTTCCCCGGGCTGCAAGGCCTATTTCAGTTCTTCAGTGGCTGTGTGAGTCAAACACACAGCAGATGTCAGTGCATTACAAAACTTGGTCTGAGAATAAAAAGGAAAGTTACAAACGAGAAAGTTAAATGGAAAAGCAAAAAATGCAGGGAACTGCAAAGCTCTGGAGCCGTGGAGGAGCTCACCCCTCTGTGCCTGATGTGTCTTGTTAACCACTGGCAGCATTACTGCGATTTTCCAGCCTCTCCTGCTGAACCCTTCGAAAGCTCTTAAATCTCTTACCCACCCAGCTCCTGGGAACTACAGCACAAGCTTCCCAGCTGCTTTGGGAAAGTGATAGCTGGGTATTCTTTCTTTCCCCTTTTGCACCGTTCAGGCCGTGGAAGTGCAGCAGAGAGAGGAACAAACGGGAAGCATCTCTGCTGCTCGCTGCTCCTGTAAGCAGAGATTCTCTCCCTGCTTTACAGGAGCCATCTCTAAGCCAAATATTTCCCTGGCCAGGGTGTCACGACTCAAGCAGAGATGGGTGACTGAGAGCCAAGCCACGCACACCCTAGAGCAGACCTCTCTCCTCCCAGCAATGCAGGAACAAAAGAGAGATCCAGTTAAAGGATCCCCTGTTTCCCCCAGACCCGAAAGCGCCCTGGAAAAACAAGCAGCAGCTCCCCTGGTGTGTGGGGGACCCTGGGCCAGAAGGACACGGCCAGGAAGGCCAGCACACACCCCTTGTCCAGGGCTTCCTCACTTTGTGCAGCTTCCCTGCAGGACACGAGCATTGTGTGCCATGGGGAGCGCAGCTCCAGCACAGCTCAGCGCGCAGGAAACCGCTCAGGCCTTTGTGTTCTGCGAGAAGCAAAGCAGAATGTTTATCTTGCTTATCTCGGATAGGAAACCTATGGGAAATGCTATGCACCCTTCTCCTGTCATATAATTATAATGCATTGCGCGCAGCAAAATCTTTTGGAAAATCAGCAGGGCTAATGAGAAGACAATACCTTCTTAGAAGGTATTTTTCTTTCCAAATTATCCGGGGCTCATGTGAGTAGCCATGGGTAGAAAAACAAAAGATGAGCTAAATGTTTATGTCAGGAAAACACAACGCACCCGGAGTGTCTCATGGCATTAGGAGAGTAATTGTTACACAAGGCAAATCTCTTTTCCCCAAATAACAAACCTAGGCCAGATTTTTTTCAGACTTCAAAGTAAGAACACAGTAGGGCCTTTCCACTGCCAAATGGCTAAGTGGAATTGTGATTTTGCCATTAAATACTTGGTATCACTTCAAGAGGGCCATTTTTTTTTTTTTTCCCCAACAGTGATGCTATTACATTCTATACTGGAAAAGGATAAATTAGAATTTCAAAGACTGTAAGCAGTCACTGGACAAGGATCTGCGCACACAAGGCTGCTGCACCACAATGCACAGTTTTCAGCCTTTACAATCCCAAACCCTTCTAGGATATATTCTTTATGATAGTAAGATCAGCAAAGATTATTCTGAACAAGCATCCAATACCTTCCATTCTGCCAACAGAATTTTCCCTTGGAGGTTTACTACAAAGCTCACTGTATTCCTCTAAATTCCACTGCTTTAGATTAAAAAAAGGCTCTGAAGTAGTTGGGGAGACTTTCTTTTTCTTAGGGAAATACTTAATGAAAATTTGAAGAGGATACTGAGACTATGTGAGAGGTTGGTAACAAGCCCAGGTCTCCAAGAACACAGTCACTGCAAAAACTTTAGATTTTGAGGAGTAGTTATCAGACCTAGATAGAAAATATAGTCCTTTGCAGGAGAGTAATATCTTCACTGGTTTCCATTTCTGCAGCATGTATTTCTCAGAGCTGCCTACAGACACATGCTCAGGAAATCATACTGAATTAGTATTTAAAGTGCAATAATTAATTGGCCTCAGCCCCCAACTTATTCACAACTAAGAGCTTTTGGATTAACTACCTTAAAAGCTGTTTATAGCACTCACATTCTGAAAGGAATTTCTACACAGGATTTTAGTCCTGCTAATTTGTTTTTAAATTCACACTTCACTTAATTTGTTGAGGTTTCTTTAAGCCTTCCTATGTACATGGATGCTATGGCAACACAGAAAAAAGCAGTTTGGGTAAGTGAATTTGCCATATTTAAAGTAAACAAAGAAAATGCCTAATCTCAGCAAATGTTCCAGGATCATTTCATGAGGGTTCTATGAGCAATCTCTGAGTATGTGCTGCTTTTTGAAGCAAATGTCAGTACAGCAGCAATTAATTTCTGCCATCAGAGTGCTCTCTGCAGGTATTTAGCCCCCAGTTTCACACCTGAAACTGTTCGCTGTATTCCAGGCTTTTCAGAGTTTAAGTGAAACTGAATGGTGTCACCCAAAGAAAAAAGCAATAATAAAATAATAAGAGATAAAAGTATTGAGGATGAAGTAACGTGAGTGCTGCCCAGGCAGCTCAGCCCCGGTGCTCTCTCCACAGGGGCATTTCCTCCTGGCTGTCTGCAACCAGTTTTACAGGAAAACAGCCTTGTTGGTATGGATCCTTCAGCAGTTACTGTGGTGTGCTAAATTAGCTGTTATTGGCTAGTTTTGTTGTGGTTGAAATTTTTATTTTCTAGAAAAATATATCTCTAGTGCCTTCTTCTTCCAGTTGCTTAAAAAGAAATTATTTTTCTTGATTAAGGTCCACTACCTGTCAGCTGGCTTCAAGTTTAGGTGGTTTGTAATGCTTCACCCTGACAGAAGCAGCCTCAAAATGTGATTTTATCTTTATGTTCCTTTCTGTGGAGCTTACCCATGTCTAGAAAAAAACACCTGGGGAAAACAACAGTGTAGACGTTGCTCCCTAACCAAGCTCATTTCCCACTTTTCCCCTACAGAGTGAAGATGCAGTGCTCTTCATTTGCTGTCACTGCTGGCCTGAGTGCTGTGGGACATCCTTCCTCTGGCACATGTGGCCATAACCTGATCAAAAAGAGGATTTAGCCCACTGGAAAAACAACAAACTCCTGAAAAAGATGCACATTTTTTCTGTGAGTTTTAAACTTCATTGTTTATTACTTTTTGATGGTTAAAAGAGGAGATAATCCAGATTTACATTCTCTGGGAAAAGGCAGCCAGCCCATTAGTGATACCCTGCTGCCACTGCATTCCCCTGCATTTACAGCACAATTCAGGGAGTTGAAAAAGAAGAACTGTCATGCTATTATTAGGTTTCATCTACATATTAGGTTTCCTCTGCCTATTCCTTGTTTGAGAACAGTGCTACACATGGTGATCCCAGCCCTGGAATAAATAATGACACTAGGAAAGGTTTGTCTCAGAGCCTGCACTTAAGTTGTAGTTTCTACAGAGTTTAGTATATGAAGGAAGAATTTGACACACAGAAATGCACCTTTAACTGCCTGTGTTTTCCAGCTGGATAAGCTTTTTTTAAAAGAATATAAGCAGAATGAGAATAAAGAAGAAAAGGTGTGCCACATATTCTGGGTATTCAGTACTCTATAGAATTATTTCACTGGAGCCTTTAAAGTAGTATTAGGACAAATAAATGGAAAACAAGATTTTCTGTGGGTTAAACATCAATATAACATTTCTTTTATCTCAAATAAATTTAACCAGGTCAAAAAGCTCTTTAAAACACAACAGAAATTACTAGGGAAATGTTATTTGTTGCTTATGTTATAACAAAAAGAAAGGGTATTTGCTGCCTTTAAGTGCTATATATACAACCTGAGATGTAGAATATGGAAAACAGAAGCACTGAATTTCTTTGCTGCCTGCTGTACTCCCACTCAAACCAGGGATTCATCACAAAAGTGGGCATTAAAATGTGTGAGTGGAAGCAAGCAAATATTCCTATTAGTGTGACACTCAGAGTGCAGCAGAGAACAGAACAAGGGAGGAAAAGGCTGGAGACCCCCAGTAACCCCAAACTCTCAGAGCAGTCTGAGCTCAGTATGCTCTCTGTGCAGTGGGTTTGGAGCTGTGTGCGTCACACAGATCTGAGTGCAGAGGGTTTGGAGCTGTCTGAGGCTGGATTTTTAGTTTTTGATTTAATAAATATCAATGCTATTAAACTGTTTCCTTCTGAAGAGGGTATTTTAAAAAAGTTGAGTAATATTGGAGAAATATATTATTTGGGCTAATTTAATTTATGTGTTTATGCGTTTAAGACATGTAAAAGCCCAAATGATCACATATTTAATTTCTGATAATATAATACAAAACACTAAATGAAGACATATCTGACATTCACATGTTTATAGCAGAGGTATTCAGCATCAGTTTTTCTTGACTGCATTATTGTCAGAGGGAGAAACGTATTACTGTCCACTTTTCAAGAGAAACATTTACCCCCTTACAGGTTTTAGAAGCCACACAGAAGGAGCTGAACAAACAGGGAGGAATTGCCTGCGGGTAATACAGTTCCATTGAAGTGAGACAGAGTATTGCTGCAGCTTCATGGAGTCTTACATTTGTGCACGGTTTTGGATTTCCTCACACACTGTCTCCAGCTGCCTTCTCCTCCTCTGGTGTTTCCCCAAACGACCCAATCATCATCACCCAATTAGTGCTGGAGTGAAAAAAGGGGCTTCTGTCAAACAGAACTCCTTAAACAAATTAGCACAGGTTTTTCAGCTGGGCTTTACAACCTATAGCAAAGATTAATGCATCAAATACATTCAAATTTGTGAGACAACAGGAGTGGAAAATGAATTAAATTTATTTACCCCTGAATATAGTGAGATTTGTGAAAATATTGGCAGGAGAAGCGTATAGTATAGATCCTTATCACAGCAGTTCAATCACAGGTGTTTCCCCATATTACTAGATTATCCTTATCCAGAATAAATATTTAATGTTAGTATTAATAAAGAAAAGCTGTAGGTCCAACAACAAACTCTGTGTATTTAAAGCTCAGTGATGATTATCCACTTTAAAATCAATTGAATTGTGAGTATTAAACAATTTTACACAAGACGGGTTTTCAAACTGCAAAGAAAAAGCTTCCAGTCCCCAGAGGCGCCGCTTCATGAGCCAAGGCTGCAGCCATTTCTCCCTGCTGGGATCCAGAACATGCAGAACAATGCTCTTGACAGGTTTTTCTTCCCCACAGATGTCTCATCCCCTGCTGCAAGGGAAGGCTGAGAGCAGCTTTCTGCTCCTCTCAGGGGGCTGCACTTCACCTCCCAGCTTGTCTCCCCTGCTCTCCTGCCTCTGCTCAGCCAAAATGCAGCTCTGGCTGAGCGGCAGTGCTGAAGCACAGTGGGATGGTTTCACAGGAATCCTCTGTTCTGGCAGGGATCAGTGCCTGAGGAGTCAGGAGTGAGGTTTGATCTCGGCAGAACAGGAGCTGGAAAGGCTCAGGAGACCCCCAAGCCTCTGGCACCCCTGCTGCCAGTGACAGTTTTAGCTTTTTGGAGGGCTTGTCCAAGAATCCTTCTCCTTATGTTATAAACTCCCCAAAGTCCACCTGAACACAATTCAGCTCCTGTACAAAATTCCACATTTTTTCCCAATTCTCCAGAAAAAAAGTAGCAAAAAACATGGGGTAGCAGACACACAGGCTTCTGCAAAACAGCTCCACTTTCCTTGAAATTCTGCCTTTCTTAATAGTCTCCTCATTTTCCTAACTTTGACATCTTTTCCATGAGTTTCTCCTGAAAGGCTTTTTATCACCCGTGTATTCAAGCTTGCTGTTCCACTTGTGCTTGGCCTCTGCAAGTTCTGCTGACCTCCATCTTTTCATTCACTCTTCTTTTTGCATCATTCTTGTTCAAAATTTTGTGAGTGGTTTGGACAGGACGACAACTATCCCTCCCACTGGGACAAGTTAGTTAGGGAACTTGGGGCAGTAGAAGACAACAGAAGTCAACTCATGAGCCACATAAACAGCCCTTGGGTGTCTCAGAGTGCCTCTCTCCCACCCTTCCTATGCCTCTCATACTCTTTCGAAGTCCCTTTTCCTGCTTTATTCTCTTACTGTTTCTTCTCTCCTAATAATTCCCTTTTTTAAAATTTTTTTTTCCCTAACCAACCAATTATCCTCCCTCCAATTAGTCAGTCTCTGAAAAAACCTATCACAAATTGCCTTTCCTTGTTCAAAGCTGAAGTACATCTGTCTGGATTTGGTTATTTCTTAGGGTGTTTTATTCCTTTTTTTCTTTTTTTCCCCCTCTTTTGGGAGTAAAATAGATGACAACTTCTGGTATCTTTCACACTATTTTGGCAAAAGCAAAGCTCCAAAGATCAAGGCAAAAGTTAAAGACTGAAGAAAATGAAGTATGTTTAACAGAAGACCATTTTTGACCCAAACAAAACTTCATCAGCATTTTCTTTCAAGCAGCCTGAGTTCATCTGCTGGGGGAGAAAAGAGGGGCCAAGACTCTGAGGAGGTGCTGTGGGAAGGATGTTGGGGATGGAGGTTGTTCACCCTTGTGAGCAAACCCTGCACCCCTGTGTCCTCCCTCTGAGTGCAGCTCAAGGGACAGGGCCAGCCTGGAAGGGTAAAGCATCAACACAGGGCAAGGAACCAGAGCAGAATGCTGCCCCAATGCTCCTTTTAAGGGCTCTTTCAGTAGCACGGGTTTCTTTTGAATGTAATCACTTTATCTTGTGGTCATAAATCCAGGCCCGCCTCCAAACAGCAGAAATCTTTATCAGAGAGAGCTCCTTGTGGCTGGAAGCAGTTGGGAAAGATGACTGATAATGGCCGTGCAATTGCTACTGAAATGGTAATTTCTACAGCACACACACACACACACACACACACACACACAGAGCCTATCCCACTCCTTACTTGCCAAATTTCCAGGCATCACTTTCCCAGTGCTCCCATGGGGTGCAGAGGGTGTGAACTCAGCTCTGGTGTCCCCCAGCAGAGGCACAGCTGGGGCTGGGTGCTGTCCCTGCCCTTTCCTTGCCACATCTGGATTCCCCAGAGCCCCTCAGTGCTGCTCAGGGGCACAGCACCACCGTGGGACATGAGCACATCACCATGATGATGCTGGAAGATTTTAGTTTTTCTGTTTTTCTGATCCTGTACTGCATTAGTGCATAGCTTTAAACTCTGTATTAAGTGTGAGTTACTGTCTTCACACTTAGGTCAGACAAAACAATTCCTCTGGGCCTGGAACCCAAGGACACCCTACAGCCTCAGGCCTCGAGAAGTACAAACAAAAATAAATTGA
>VRYO01000710.1:3272512-3318750 GCA_009812075.1 Sialia sialis
CCAGCCAAAGCTGCTATTCTTAATTTGGATTATTTACAAACACATTGGATTTCTTGTTCTCTTGTTGTAGTTAGTTCCAGGAGCTATGGACTAGGTTAAAAAAAAAAAACAAACAACAAAAAACCAAAACCAACAAAAAAAAAAAGAAACAAATAAAAAAAAGGCTGGGGGCTTTTTGACTGGTTGGATCTCTTTTTTTGGGTAACACAGATGAAGAGATTAAAAGTATCTCCAAGCTTTCTATATGCTCATGAGAAGGGTAATATCTGTTAACACGATTGGGAAAATTGCCCGATGGAATCAAAGCTGTTTATACAGGGCACAGTTGGAGGATGGATATAGGTGGAAATAAATGGTGTTTAATTCAGCCTTCTTTAGAGGATGCATAGCACTGTATAATTTTCTGATGTTACCTAAGATCCAAAATCCACTTTGTCTTCATGTAAGGCATAGCCCCGTTGTATTAAAAAAAAAAGTGTAAGGGAAACAGTACTTTTCCCTATTGCCTCATTATAGCTATGCTGGAGGGCTTCATAAGTATCTCTTGAAAGCTTTGCACAAGTAAGGCTGTGAAGCTGTGCTTTATTTGTGCTGAGGAATGCAGCATTGAAACCAGGCTTCCCTGTGGGACATCTCTGGGGCACCCAGAGGAAGCCATGTGCAAAGTGCTTCCTGCGTTGGGCTGCTCCTCCTGGGAGGGGATTGACATTAGGGCCCTAATTCCAGTGAGCATCCTAGGTTTTTTAGCTGTGCACAGGACTGGCTTCCTGCAAAGAGCCTCCTCTGATTGCCTTCCCCTGGCGAGCGCTGGCGCGGGCTGTGTTGTGAAATATCGATACGCTGGCGTGTTTTCATTCTGCATAGCTGAGCTGGCTCTCCCCACCGTGCCATCAGGATGGCACTGCGAGCAATATGTTTAATACAGGCACGCTGCCAGCAAATATAGATGTTTCCTGTCCTTTCAGGGGTCCCTCACACTGTCTTCTCTAAAAGAGTGAATGTGTTCCGCAGCTCTAATAACAAACATTGTAACCTTGCAAATAGCGACGCTCGGAGTTTTCTTTAATATTTATATTTTTCGACCCCAAAAGGGGAAAGAATTTACCATACTTAGGCTGGAAAAACAGTGTGCTAATTTCACTTATCAAAGACATTCAGACCAAAGAGCCTGCCACTAATAACACTCTGGTAAAAAAATATTCTGTTGCGCATCATGTGTTACTGGGTTTTAGCACATGCTGGTACCTAGCTCTAAATGTCAGTATTTTCACAGCATAATTCATGTCAGCTCCCAGCTCTTATGACATCAGAGGATGAGTTCAAAGGGACACAGTTTTCTGCTTTATGAAAACTGTTTAAAGATAAAAGCCAGTTTCAACAAAAAAAAAAAAAAAAAAGAAAAAAAAGAAAAAAGAAAAAGAGAAAATGAAAGTATTAAGCAGTGCATTAGCCAAACAATTCTCTGAGAGGCAAATGCCAATCAGAATAAGATGACAGTATCCTATAGTGAAACCACATTAGCAGAAGTGATCAACTGCTGTTGTTAAATGCCTTGCACAACGCTCAGAGTCTTTCCTCCTAAACCACACAGTTCAGGAAAGGTAAAAATCATGTCAGCTATTGAGCAGAGAAGATGAAAACAGAATATTCACCCTTACATTAAAAACTGGCAGTTTTTAATACATGTAATGTATCTACTGTCCATAAACCAGCGTCTCTGTCAGTGTGAATGGGCAGAGAAGAGAAAGTGACAGAGTATTATTTTCCATATTCATCATTAAAATAAATAAATATCAATCACATGGCTTTAAGCATTTAGTTTTTTGTAGATCTTTCAAAACTTTTTTGACCCAGCACTCAGTGCTCTGGAGCTTATCAATGACACCAGGGGTCAAAAGTGTTAGTGCGACTAAAATTACTTGGACAAAGGCAGGACCAGGTCAGATCGCCATGGGATAGTCCCACAAGGCCTCCTGGAGGCTGCTGCCACCAAGGAGTTCTAAGGAAGAGAAAGGAAAGACCATGAATCAAACATCCCAGAAAATTCACAAGCAAATGTGTTATTAATCAAGGAAAATAAAAACAAAGTTTATTAAAATGCCTTGTAATAGTACATTTCAAAACAACACAAAGACATCTTATGTGATGACCATTTTATCACTGAGGCTCATTCCAATTGAGTTACATTCTTCAAACCCAAAGAGCCACAAGTGTGCCAGAAAAGAAAATAAACACTGGAACGATGTGTGCAGTCACACATCTAATTTGACGATTGATCTCACAATTTAAATAGACACTTTCCAACCCAAATAAATGCAGGAGTCTGCATCAATGGCACTTCTGCAAACTGAAACTAATGGTAGGATGGGTACAATTTACACATTTCTTTCCATATTTAGCTGAGAAGTTCAAACTAGGACCTGAATGAAGCCAGAGGATAAGAAAACAAAGCAGAAGGGGTCTACTATGTTCTCCATGATTTAGAACACCACATTAAAATATTTTTAAATTACTATAATTTTCCCATTTTTTGCATAAATATTTATGAAGGGGATGAATTCTCAAATGGTGCAAACAGCCCAAAATTCATTGGTTTCAGTGGTACCAATACAGCCAAGGAAGTTACTACAATTTACATCAACCATGAATTTGCCCCAGCATGTTTACGCAGGAATTTCAAATCGAATTCTCTGTTGCTGTGGCTCTGGGGAATTGATGGAACTGTTACAGCACAAAATTTAGTCTTTTATGCTCTAAACCAACATCAGAAGATGGATCCTGTTTCTCCCCTCCCACAAGCTCTTGTTTACCCGAATATTGTCTGTGAAGTGGCTCCTGGGAGCAGGGATTGAACTGCTGGGCTGCCTTTGTGCTAACGAGCCTAATGCACAGGGATATTTGAACTGGATTGAGTTTTAGAGCTGAAGGTGGAGGTCAAAGTTACAGTTTTATCAGTTACGTTTTGGAGCCCTTCACTTGATCACGACAATGCCATGTTCATAATACAATTATTGTAATCATATTTCCAGTGTTGCTCGCCTTCAGTGGAAACAGATTGCGTTAGACTCCGCCTGAAGTGGAATGCACATTTCAAAGTCACACAGAGGTTATGGAACAGGACCTCTCAATTCATCTGCAGACTGTAATCAGGGCTTGATCACTGCAGATAGTTTTGAGGCTTTTGTGAACTTAGCAATTCATGCAAAAAATAGGCATTATATGAGGAGAGGCAGAGTTGTTATTAGGTAATGACTGCACAGATCTCAACAAGGCTGTGGGCAGAGCTGAGGGCTCTGTATGATGCTGCTGCTGCTATCAGTTATCCATGCACACAATTTATTTGCTTGAAATTTGCAGCAGGCAGCAGCTGCTGTAGCAGAGATCTCCCTGCACAGTCGGGAGGTGCATGTCAATGGAGCCTGGCTGCAGGCAGTGCCCACTCCTGCCAAGGCAGAGCTTGTCCTGCAGTTCCTCTCTGAATTGCTATTCTAGTGAAATATATTAATGAAAGCACTTAAAAAAAAATTTCTACTTTGTGTGCTCCTTCAATCCTTGCTTTCTGAAGAACTCCCCTTTTTAGTCTGCGCTATTGCTCATGATCTCCACTCGGTCACAAATAATTATATTAGAATTAATTACCTCCAGTCTTATAAATCCTGAAATAGCATTATGTAAAAGTGGAGCTATCATATTTCCAGGAAATGTAATACACAGAAAAGATGTCTTAATTATTTGAACAGAAGCTGGACAAAGATTTATCTCCTCACTAGCTCCAGAGATCAATGTCTAGAACAAAAGAAGTTTTGTTCACTGACTAAACCAGAAGTTTAGGAATGGATTTTTCACTTTTTTTTTTTTTTTTTTTTTTTTTAGCTCTTAGAAATTAATTTCTATTTCTGGAGGACTTTAATTTTTTTTTTTCCTGATGTAAATAAGTCCTTCTGGATGACCCAAAGTGAAATCTTGATTAAATTTTGTTCATTCTATAGAATTATCTAAAGTAACATTTTGGATTTTTAAATAAAATTTTCATTTAAAATAAGAAATGTAAACTTTATTTAAATGCCACAATAGTTGTTTTTGTGTTTGCCTTTTTTAAAAAAATAGATTAACTTATTCCTTGAATTTAGTAAAGGATTTCAGAACCTGCATTTCTGGTGAATAAGAACAGAGAGCTGCAAAACATCACCCAGCTCTAGTTCTAGCGCAGCCCATAGACAGGGAAGAAATCACAGACATCTCTAGAAGTGAAAAAAAAGCACTGAAGATGAAGTGAGACCGAATATTGAGTTTTTATGGCGGATAATTTGCTATATTAGAAGGTTGTGGTTTGGTTGGGTTTTTTTTCTGTCATTTTAATGTATTAAGTTTTGTTCTTCTGAATGAAAAATTAGCCAGCTGCAGGGACAGCTCAGAAAGCAAAGGTTTGGAGATGAAGGCAAAGGTTTGGAAAGAAAAGCCAAGTCCTCGTGTCCCTGGCTGCGAGGAGGTTGTCCCCGTGTCCCGCATCCTCCAGAGGCGGCTGCTCCGGTGCTGGCACAAAATCCGCATCGGTCCCAGGGCAGTGTCCCCTCCCCTGCCTCCCTGCCATTAACAGGAATGGGATGTCGCAGCGCCCCGGGGCACAGCCAGGGGACACTCGGCTGCAGGGAGGGTGACAGTTCCCTGCAAGGGCTGTACTCACTCCTGCAGCCCCCGCAGATGTGTGACCAGCAGCAGCCCAGCTCCCCATTTCTCAGAGGCTGCAAGGTGATCGTGTAACATGCAGCCTGACTTCCTAAATAAATAACACGGGCCAACACAACCTCAGCCTCTCTTTCCCCCCTCCATCAGCACAGGCTGTCTTCACCTTGGAAGACATCCCGGCTGCGAGCAGGCAGAGGAATGAGCAGAATGCTGTTTGCAGCACGGGGCTGTGCCGGAGCGTGCTGGCTCCTGCGGCACCGCTCCAGCCTTGTGCGTGCACCGGGCACATTGCGGCTCTGCTGCTGCAAGGGGACCCAGCAGTGTCGGGTTACTCCAGACGAGCCTCTGGGGGTTATTTTCAGACACTCGCAGCCAGGGTCCGGAGCCCTGCAGTGTCCCCAGCCCGTGGCAGGCCAGCAGCAGCATCCCGCGGTACCCGGTTCAGAAACCAGCGCGCCAGGGCAGGAGCAGCCGGAGCCTTCGGGGGTTCCAGCAGCCTGATCCCAGCCCTGCAGCCTCGCACTGCAGCTGCTCCAGGGCAGGAATCGCGGCTTCGTCACTCGCTTGTGAGATGCACAGCCCCACAGCTCCCAGTCCCTGGCAGGAGGGAAACACCAGCAAATTATCTGGAGTGCCTCTCAAGGATTGAAGTACAGTAATTTCACGACTATAAGCCGCACCTTTTTCATTGACGAATCCAGCCTACCCCAGTAGTGCGGCTTATATTCAGGTGCGGCTTATCTACGGACAAATCCCAGTGAAATGCCAACCCGGAAGTGAGAGCCGGCCAGGAGGGTGCCTGGGGCTGCCTTTAAAGGCTTTGCTGGTCTATGGAAACTGTTTGCAACTTGAGCACCTGACACCAAACCCTGCGCTGGTGCGATTCTGTTAGTAATTTGTTACTTTGTCACGTGGATCCTCGCTTAAAAAAAAAAAAAAACAAAAAAACCCCCCTGCGGCTTATATTCAGGTGTGGCTTATATATGGACAAATCCTGTGGTCTACCCCGCTACCCCCACATGCGGCTTATAATCAGGTGCGGCTTATAATTGTGAAATTACTGTACTCCTTTCATGTGTCCGACCTTGCAAGTTAACACCACCAAATCTTTCTCCAGCAGGAGAGCTGATCTGAAAAATAAAGTGCTGGGGAATCAAAGTTCAACATGTACCTTTCCAAAATCCTGGCTGGACAGCCCGGTCAGAGCCTTCATCCCAGGAAATCCCAGGAGGGAGGCGCTGGCAAAAAGGGCACCTCAGGTCCCCTCTGGAGAAATGCCATGAGCTGTGTGTCACACAGCACTGGATGGGCTTGCAGGGACCTGCTGCCTGTGCCAGCCAGGACCGGGATCCCGGAACACTCTGGGAATATTCCCAACTAAGAAAACAGAAAGTGATGAGTTCCTAGATATTCAGAAAAGCTAATATTAACACAGGTTTGGTTTCTGTCAGACCAAAGTAGGACTCTTTTTAAAAAGATTTTTTTGTTTTGTTTTGTTGCTGGTTTTAATTCAACAGACTGGAAAGAAAAAGATTAAATAGTGTCTAAACTTGGCGAGTATTTCCCATAAGTCCAAAGATTAAAGCAGGAATGAGTGGTGGTCTGTAGTGCAACCTGAACCCCACTTCATAAACTAAAATATTCACTTACTTGAACATTTAATGAAGGTTAAATATAACCCTTAAAGCATGAAAACAACTTCAGAAGTTTACAAGAGCCTCTTAGCTGCACCCCCCAACCCCGCTCTCCTTAGATTTTGGAGCAGTGATGAGTGATATTTCTTAGCTGCTTCAGCTATTCCTGAATCTCTTACTAGAGATGAAGAAGGGATTTTTTTCTGCAGTTCTCCTCCTTCATTAATGACTCTCAAGCTGGGGTTTTTCTAGCATGAACTGAGCTGAATGCTCTCCCTGGAGCTTATACAGGTGTCATTTGTATGAGCCTTCAGTGGTTTTACACAAATGATTGCCCCAGGATTTTTAGCAAAACCAGCCAAATGGCCTCCTTCCTTTAATATATTATTTAAGCAATAACCTCACTCTAGCCTCAGGCTTCCAATGCAATAATTAGAACCAAACTAGCATTTTACCCATAGAGAGGCAACCGCTGTATTTAAATACAATAGCAGTATGTAAGTAATTCTAATTCAGAGAAGAAATAACTGAATCAGCTGAAGAAAACATTAAGGGGATGTTAAGGACTTTTATCCCTGTTAAGATTAGTTAGAAGGTTAGACTGGCATATATTAGGGTTAATAACATAAATGGTATAACGGTGTAGGAACAACTGTTCACATCAGCAATAGTCACAGTAGTGAAAGAGAAAAGGAAGAGAATCAGAGTTTGAATGACACTGAAATATAATGTGGACAAAGCTACCCAGTCTGTAAGAGAAAAAACTTCATTTCTATTGGCAAAGATAATTTTATCTCTCAGATTGATGGTGATTTTCTTCTCTCCCCTCACAGGTGACAATTTTTCCTCCTCATGTAAAATTTTATAATTTTAGTACAACACAGTTTCCAGGGTCTGAGGAGAAAACTGGGGCTGTGTCAATTCTCACGAAGGAATTTCCTACTCATTGTGCACTCACACAGGGTAAAGAGCAACAAAGAGTTAGATGCAGAGAAAGAAGGAACCTGCTCCAAGGTACAATTCTTGTTTTATACAACCAATTTGTTGTGTTTTGTACAACCAGGTGCCCTGGCAGGTGAGGCAGGCACCCCTGGTGCTCACACAAAGCAGTTGTCCACGCGTGGAAAGGAAATCCTGACTGCCCCCAGCAGCAGAAACAAGAGCTCACCTGAGAGCTCAGAGAGCTCTGGCAGCTTCTGGCTGAGCCACACCACGGGTATTTCCTGGCTTTAGCACTGCTGCAGCCTTACCAAAGACAGCAGCTGTTTTAATCTGTTTTAGCTATTCAAAGTTAACAACCCCCTTTTAAAAACAGCAACTGATTTGTATTAAGCTCAAGTCTTTTGAATCCCTTTAGCGAGACATCTAAACCACCTTTTTCCTAATGAAGACAAGATCTGTGTATCTGGTTCCAAGCACAGCAATCTCTTGAGCCTGACTAGGGACAGTAGGCACCAAACACAAATAACAGAGCACCAGAGGTGTTTCTCGTTAGGAAGAGGCTCCTGCAGCCAACTTCCTTGCCTTGCTAATTGGAAGTAGGGTGCTGCCTTCCCCAGGCACAAGAAGAAGGTACTTCAGGCTGGCTGGAATGAGCATTCACAAGCAAAGCCACAAGCAGCAGTGAGAAAAATACATGAAATTATAGGGAAAATGGGCCCTCAAGAAAGGCAGCAATGCAGTGAGCAGTCAGTGAAAATAATGCTGGAAGCAAACACTGAGGATGACTTTGTGATCTCCCTCCCTGCTCTGCTCCTCTGAGCAATAGCAAGGTCTTTGGTAGAAAGTGATTTCCAAATGCTTTTTGCCTGCTACATTAATTTTAATTGAACTTCCTTTTACACTGCTGAAGCCTGGAAACCTGTCTTGGTGCTGCCTTGTCCCTGGCCCTGCTGCAGAGAGCACAGGATGGAAAATATCTCCTGCAAGAACCAAAATGCACCCATCACCTGTGGGGATGTGCTGGAGAGAGTTTCACCAGCATGGCTGAGGCTTTAAAGCAGGGACAGTCCCAGCAGCCCAGAGCTGTGAACTTGCTTCAAGTCAGTTCTTCCAATCATCCTGTTCTTGATGGGTATTTGACCTTCTTTCTACTTGAACAGTACACTCTGTCCTTACTGCTTAACATACACCTATTCTGAAATGATTCTTAAGAACCAGGAGTTGGTGGGAATATTACAGAAAAATGAACATACACAAAAATCAGTGTACCGATCTGTTTTATTTGGATGGATAGATATTTTTAATTTTGATTTTCCAGGCAGCAGAGGTAACCATCAAGCTTTTATTTTATTCCTCTTACCTCTTTGATAAATAGCCAGCCAATATGGATAATGTGTGTGGGGTCTTCCTCCTATTTGTTTTTGGTGGCCAACCTTTTTACTTTAGGAGGGTTAGAGAAATAATTATTGAACCCTCTTTGGGTAACAGCCAGAGGTTGTTTTCCTTAAGCTGCTGCAGATTGTTCCAAGGCAAGGTTGAAACTCTAGGCTTTCACATGGCATTTGGAATGTAGGTGATGAGTCAGAAAGGCAGCAAGACACAGGAAGGCTGCTCCAGGTGGCAGAAGCAGCAGGGTCAGAGAGAAGGCCACTTGTGGCTGAGAGAGCAGAGCAGAGGGGAGGTTCTTTAGCAAGGCTGCAGCTCTCCCACGAAATCCCAGGGAGAGGGCTAAAAACAAGCAGGGCAGTTTGGAATTGTGTCAGGGAATAATGGAGCTGTTTCAAGCTGAGGGCTCTAGCGCTATGCTTTTTATCCTGGAGGGAAAATCCTGCTTGCACTGGGACTGCAGAGGGAGCAGCAGCAGCAGCAGCACAGAACTGAAACACAAGCGCACATCTGGGCTGGGAGAGACCAGCTGCTGATGCCCAGTGCCTTGGCTTTCAGCACACACAGCAAAAAACCCTACAACCCAAGGAAAAAAGGCACAGATTTGGATGGAGGGTCAAAACCTGCATTGCCATCAGGGAGAACGACAGCGAGGGGGAAGCATGGAGAAGGGAAAATGGGAGGAAGATCCCATCCCTTTCCAAGGGAAGGCAGCACTGATGTAGCCAGACCAAAGCCCAGCTGCAGGGACTATATTTATGTTTTGTGTGCTGAGGTTTGTGAATGGTCACATCTACAGACATTGCTGCACATGATGCACTTTACACATTGAGGTATTTATGTGGCCCCCAAAGATCTAACGAACCCTCAATAAAAGCAATGAGAAGAGACCTAATGGCTTTGGATTTTTTTTGATACATGACATGAAAAGCCATGAAATATATCAATAATATATCATAATATCAAGGAACTCAAATGTTTACAAATATGGGAAAACCAAAAGATTTTTCAGCTTGGAGGAACATTCTGAGAGTATTTTATTGAACATCACCAGAAATATCATATGAAACAGAAGCAGATACCCAAGAATTTCAGACATTCCACTAGACTACATAGCCAACACTAGTGGAAATCATTTATGCCTTAGAGATACATAAAAAATTTCAATTTTCTAATTGTCTTCCTTTGAGTGACATTCAAGGTGCACTTTACTCATGAGCATCTGCCTGAGTCGACAGCTGGGGAGGGAAATTCACTGTTTTTGTTATTCAACAGGATTAGCAGCCTAGATTCAGGTTAAAGTGATACAGAAGGGCCTTAACTAGTTCTAAATTACTTAATTCCTTGAAAACAGTATTTTTTAATGTGCTGCTAATTAAAATATTTAAGAGCTCACTGTAACAACATTTTGAAAACAAACTAGAAGAACCAATGTAAACAAAATATCATTTTACAAACCAAATGGAATCAATTAAAATCCAATGTAATTCTATGTTCCAATAAAAATAAATATATATATACAGGTGTCAAGTTAAGATTGTCAAGCACACTCCCAAGATACCATCTAAGAATGAACTAAGAAGACAAAATTAACCCCTCCTGTACTCATTATTGCTTTTTGGGAGAGGCAATAGAGCTTCCTGTGTAGCACTCACCCCTGAAGTCCCTGGCAGTGCTCAGAACACTCAAATGGAGGTGCAGGAGTCACCAAGGAATGTTGTGGTACCACAAGCCTCTCTGCAGGACTGCAGTGCACTGTTATCCATACTGAGCTTTCAGGCTTTTACTCAGCGTTCTTAAAAGCTGGAGATTTTCTTCATAGTATTTGTCTTATATTCTGATAGAAATCTGAGTATGGAAAATACAGATTTAAGGAATATAAGACATGACAGTGCTCAGCAGCTTGGTTCTCTTAAAAATTAGGGTTTTTTGGCAAAAGATTATTCTTGCTCTTCCCCACTACATTGTTCTGACACAAAATTACATGAGGATTAAATGCTTTACAGGTTACAAATTTTTGTCTCATAAATTCAAACTTATTTCCCCACATTCATTAGTTTCCTTGTCCTGAGAATGTTTTAGGTGCTGCTTAACTGTGGTGTGGGCAGGCAGCATGACAGCAAAACATTGAGAAATAATCACTCAAGGCCAGCTGCAAGAAACAAACCTTGTGCCTCCGAACAAGCTGATCCCTCCACCTGGAAACTGCTTCTCTGCAGAACCTGGGATTTCAGATCTGTGTCTCTGCCTACATTCAGCTCCTTCAACAGAGCTAGCTAACTTCAGGAGAAAAGGAGGTGATAACAGCTTTTTTTCTTTTTAATTTACTAGTATTTCCATGTCCTTTCTGAGTCTTCAGTTTCTGGGTCAGAAGATATGTCCTTGGCCATTTTTACAGCTACATGCATCCATTAGAACGTCACTCCTTGTGCTTATTTCAAATGAACCTTTCCCTGGTATTCTCTGTACTGGATGTGCTGTTGTTCTGGAAATATTTTCATCCATGAAAAAGTGATTACTCGCCTTCACAGTATTATCTTCTAGGATAACATCTTACACTTTTCCAGTGCAAAAAAATGCCCCACATCTAGATGACAGACAAGTGGGAACATAAGACTGGGGCTGTAAAGCTCCACTTTAGCCACTCTGTGCACAGGCTACTCACGGTGTAGCTAAGTAAGGATTCACTTTGGTTCCAAATTAAAAAAAAATCTACATGGGATAGGTGCTATTTCACAGCTGAAAAGATAATATTACATCAGAAGTCTCTTTTGGCCATTAATAGAGTACAGCTGGTAACTTCAGGACAGGAAAAATAAGTTGTCTTTTCCAAATAATCAGGTCAGTAGGTTCCCCACCCTTCAGGATGTTGGCAGGGATCAGTGCAAGTACAGAAGACAGGAATATTTCCTAGGTGATCTAATAAAGCCAGAAAAACTCATATCAACAAGCCATATGGGGATATTGCTGATAAGCTGCTGTCATAAGTTGTGGACTCTTTTAAAAGTCTCAGCTTCCAGAGGCCAGGTTCTCATCTGTCAGTTCTCAAAAGCCAAAATACCTTGGCCATGTCGTCCTTAATATGGTTAAAATCAGCTTTATATTATGAAGCTCATTAAATGGGAGAAATTTAAGGTGACAAAGGAGAAGATTCTGCAGTTTCAGTTATTTGCCTCTTCTCCAGTTCTTAGCTATTATCTCTGTTGATGAAAGGGCCCAGACAGACACCCCCTCTCTCCTGGAGGCTGAGGAAGCATCTCCCAGGGACTGGGCAGGAGGACTCACCATGAACCTCTCCTTCTCTGGCCTTTCAGAGAGACACCGAGGTGAAAGAACAAGAGACAAGGCACAGCCTGAATTCCTCCTTGTATTTCTCTCCCCTCCACTGGAAAGTGTCTACAGAAAGCAGAGATATCAGGGATGCTGCCAGGGCAAGGCTGTACAGCCATCTTGTCTTGCTGAACAGAAAGACAAAAGTGCCAGTTACACCCCTTCCCCACCCAAACCAGCTCCTCAAGGTTTTTGCAGCAGGAAATTGGCCCCAAGTTTCCCTGCAGACCTTACAGACGCTGGCAATTCTCACACGGGTACAAGATCCTCCACAGATCAAAGGGTCAGCATGAAAAAATAATAGATTATCTTCATGAAAGAGTCTTGAAGAGCTTCTCAAAAGAAAATGAAACCCAAATATTATTTCATGTTCCTACTGCAGAAATAAGCGCCGCAGTCAACTGGATGCCAGCTCTTAACCAGCTGGGCAGAAAGCCAGAGGGCCAGGAGGGTGTCAGATGGAATTCAGGCCAGGCAGGCAGGAAGTACCAAGAGGAAACACCAGCAGCAGCTGTAGAAGCAAAAGAATGGGCAGAGGCTCTAAGACAAATAATAACAGGCAGAGCAGCAGCAGTAGCAGATGTCAGACTGTGGCTTTCTGGAGGGGGATGGGATGGCACTCCTGAAGAAAAAGGATTTTTTTTTTTTTTTTTTAATCTTCATTGCATTAATTATCTGAAAAGGAAATCTTCTCCCAAATCTTTTGAAACGCTGTTATTTTGGATCAGTTTGTGAGGAGAGACTCAACTGAGCTCCCACTCAAGTTGTGCAGTGGCCAGCACAGCCACTGCTGCTGATCATGGTTCCATTCGTGGCTTTGAATTCTCCCATTCTCTTGTGATTAAAAAGAATTCTGGAAACCATTTTGATAAAGGAACCCCTTAGTTCTAGAGTGGTTTTATTGTTAGATTTTCTGGACTTCTTTAGAATAATGTAAAATGGAACTATCAGGAGAAGGAGGAACTTCTGCTCTTCCAGAGGATGTTACAATGGTGCTTTTGTCAGGACTGTGACTTACAGGCAAGCTGATACATTTAAAATGTTTTGATCACCCCCATCACTGGACTGACCCACTAGGAAGGGAGAAGCAGCTCTTGCATCACGATGGACTCGGTATTGTGTGATGTTCTGTCACTCCTGAGGAATGTGTCCCCTTCACACAACCTGAGGCACTTTGCAGAGAGGATTTTACACTGACTCAACCACTTTTCTCTCAGGCTGCATTCAAAAGGTTGTCGATGAGAGAAGAACTAATAACATTTCTCCATCAAAAGGAGAGGAGCCACCTGCCCAACCTGAAAGCAGCAGAGTACCAGTCCAGCCAGGAACTGGGGATTGTGACTGCAGAGCCTTGGGAAATAAAAGTGAAGAGAAAAATCTGACCCCAAGTGAGAAATATGAATTGTATTATGTCTGTTCCACTCAGGAAATATATTTTTGTACAAATCAAGGCAGCACAGGTTCTAGCTCAGACGGAGAAATTAATTTAACAAGGGGGAACCGGCTTTGGGTTCCCCCTTTGTCCCCAAGGCACACATCAGCCCAGGGGCTGCTCAGTGACACTGCTGGGACTCAGACAAAGCCACCAGGCTGCACATGGGGTGGCTCAGCTGATCCTCTCTCAAGCAAATAAATTCTTAACAAACTATTACATCTCACAAATTTTTAATAAAAGGTTTGTTCATACCAAGATCAACTTCAATTTTATCTTCAAGAAGCAATTCCTTGACATGAAAGTTTATAATTTTGTTTCACATAAGATCATTGCGTTGGGCTTTTCAAGATAATTTCAAGATTTTATTTTCCTAAATAAAAATCAAATTAAAAAAAATCAAGATCTAACCAAGATGATTTTCTCACTCAGTTTTTCAGGACCCATGTTGAACATCATCTTAAAAGTCTAGTTACATTTCCAAGTTTTCCTGTAAATATTACTATAAGAAAAAACCCAAATATCCCGTCCCCAAAAAATTCACAAAGCAGTTGGTCAGAAAATACACAAGAGCAGAACAATTCTTTAGCTGTTCCTGAGCTAAATATCCTGGATCAAAATATTCCTAACAGGAACACTAATATCTACACCATGTTGGTGCTTGTAGAAGGAGAGCATCCACCACAGCAGTGCTTTAATAACAGAGTTAATTCTTGTTAAAAGAAAATTAAAATCGAAAGGTAAAACAGAAATTCTTGTATGTGAAGACTACAGGAATATCGAAATATCATGTCAAGGGGACAGAAAATGCACATTTATCAAAATAACCTCAGGCAAGACCAAGGAGATTGGAATGGCTAATAGGATGCCAGTGTTAGAAATACAGATTTTGTTCTGAAAAGATGAACAAACACAGATATAGGCATCTTACTCATATTCCCAAAGAGCTCATGATAAATGTTCTCTCTCTGGGCTTTAAGTTCAAATGGGATAAAAACCATGGTAGGTGCTCACATTGATAAATAACTTCCTAATAACAGGGTAGGAGTCCTTTGTCCCAGGAGACTGTGGAGTTCCACAAGGATCTACACTGGAGCTGATGGTGTCCAAAGTGCTCATGAGTGTCTTAGAGAACGGGACAGTGAGGCTTCCTCATGATGTGCAGTTTTCAGTGAAGTAAAAACTAAAATCAGCCATGGAGAATTACATGACAATATTATAATCTGTCATAAACTGGCATATAAATCTCAAGTATTTAAAAGTGTAAAGTGAAGCACAAAGTAAAAAAAAGTCCTGATTTTATTCATGCAGTGAGGCACTCTGGCTATCACTAAGCAACACTGGTGCTTTGAAATGATGGGTTCCATAGAAGCTACCAGCTCTGGGAGCAGCAACAGACACAACAGCAGGTGGAATTTCATGAAGAGTAAGAAACTGAGCTGAAAACCTTCCCATGTCCCTGGGTACAGGCATGGTTCATTCTTGTCCTGGCCCGTCTCAGACAGGACAGGCTGGAGCAGGCACAGTGAGGGCAGAGAGAGCAATCCAAGGCATGGAGCATCTTCCACAAACAGAATGGCAAAATAGACCAAGACTTTTAGGCAGAACAAGAGGCTTCATTGAGCAGAACACAACACAGAGCAAATAAAACCAAGCAGCACAGAGGTGATGAAAAAGCTGTGAATGAAGATCCTTGTGCCAGTGCCTGTCTTCCTCAAGCCCCTGTCAGTCTCTTTGTTCAGCTACTCCTGGCTTTGGACCAGGATGGCTAAGAATTCTAAATTCACTTTTCTCCTTCCTTGTTGCTCTTAACATCTCTGCACGTATCACTGCTTGCAGCACACCCAGCCTAAGCTGCCACCTCATTATTATTTCTGATCTCCTTGTCCATCCAAATGTTTGGCTTTCCTCAGAATCTGTGCCCTGATTTCTGCCTTGTCTTCCAGCACAGCTCACAACCTTTCTGAATTCAACAGCAGTTATCTTCTCTGTGCTGCTTGGGTGTAGAAAAGCCCTTCTCTGCTCCCAAAGCTCTCACTGTGGAAAGGATGACTCTGGGGTGAATGTGACCCAAAGCTGCATATAACCCTGCACCCACACCTGCAGTCACTCTGTGCAGGGTAACCAGCCCCCCAGGAACACACGGAAACTCTGAGAGGTGAGGGCACTCTGGAGGGGACAGAAACCACCACAGCCCTCTGTGGTGACAGCTCTGCACACCCTGGCTGGTGGAGGGGACATTGCTGTCCCTTCCGTGCAGCGCTGAGCTCTTCCCACCTGGCAGGGAACTCCATCCCTGCTCCCCCTGCCTCAGCACCCCCTGTGCTGTGAATCATCTGTCAGCAGGAGCATCCTGCGTGGGGAGGGACAGGGACAGCCAGGGCCATGGTCTCGGGGTCATGGTCTGCATGGGCTGTAATCTTCCTCTGGCTCGGGAGAGAGAGCAGGACAACTGCTCCTCACATAGCTTGGACCTGCTCCAGATCCTGCTCTCAGGACAAACCATCAGCTCCTGCCAGCTTTTCTGAAAGGATGAGCAGCCTCAGATGGGAAAGATAGTGAGCAGCCCACTACAGGCAAGGTTCTCACTGATGTCAACCATTTCCTCTCCTCCCCACATGCCAGACTGATCCATTCAGCCAAGACAGACAGGGCCAGCAAACATCTGGCTGACACAAGAGTCAGCAGGTCCCAGCCCACAGCTTTGTGTCTTCACTTTTGTGCGATTTTAAATACGTGAAATTCTCAGTGCAGCGAAAGATTTTGATGCATTCAGCCCCTTTCTCTCTGTCAGACATGACTCAGTGGATGGAGGCAGGATTTGTCAGAGATGTGACAGTGGCCCGTCCTTGTAGCATTCTGAGAGTTCTTTTCAACTTAATGTGCTCTTAGCCTTTTGGAGCACTCCAAGAGGACGCAAGAGCCAGAGAATTTGGTTGTTGGCTGCTTGTCAAAGAAGCATAGAAACTCCAAGTTCTTAAACGAGCCAGTTGATACTGACAGAAAGCCTTCACTGAAGCAGTGATAGAAATTTAACGCCCTTTTATTGTTTGTTGAATATTGATAACTGAAATAGCAGTAAGAAAATAATGAGTTCTGAGAAACTGTGAAAAACCATGGGCTACATTTTGGTATCTAATAATTATCTATAATTTAAAATTAAACTTATTAAAAGTAAAGATGGAAAGACAGTGCACACTAAGATTTTTATTTCTTGTGAACCTTCTTTTCCACTTTTAGTCTGCATAAATTTGCATTTATTAGCACAGAGCCACTTCATTCCTGTCTTGCCCATTTATCTAGCTTGGATAGCCATGTGTGTTAGAGGTTGTATTTCCTGATCTAACATGTTCTATTATACAGCCAAACTCCAAATGCGATCTTTTATTAAAAGTTAACTTAATGAATACAAATTTGCTGACTACTTGTGTTACCTCATGCATAGAATCAAATCCCCCTCTAGATTAAGGAAATGACACTGCTGTTAACTGTATAGACATTTTCAGAAAGGAAGAAGTAAGTATTGATATTAATATTACTGACAGTGCTAAGTCAGACTCACATAAATTTAAGGACATTTAAGGATATTAATTTGAAATTTACCTAAATTTTTTATAAATTAAGTTTTCCTGGCCATCCTACTTGTCTCCAATTTTGCAAGAGCTAATATAACTGTACTTTTTATAGTAATATAATCCACCAGTAATTTAAATTGTCTAATTTATGATTATTATGCATTGTTCAGTTTTCCTAAGAGCCTCTATCTTGCACTGGTTTTGGCTGGTACATAGCAAAGACAGAACTAAAACAAATACTTTGTGTAGCATGGTGGTTTCAGCGTGACTAATTTACTGATTTACTATTTTGATGGAGCCTCAAAGGAAGTACAATGAGGTTCATATCACGACTTAGAGCTTTTTTTTTCCTCTCCCACAAGATTTTTGCACTTGTGGTGGTTTAAACTGAAATATGGCCATTTTAGTGCAACACATTCAACCTTGTGTTTATTCTGGAAAACAAAGCAAATGAAGTGCACAAAAATCAAGCACTCTCTTTTTCACTGGCAGATTGTGAAGTCCCTGACACACATAAAGAAATCCAGGTAACTCTGCTGACCAAGGAGTTCCATTTCCCACAGAAGCATGAAGCAATTCCAGGACTATCCATCAGGAACACCGCATATATCAGACCTTGAAGAGCCTCAGCTTTCTACATTTGGACAGGCTAAGTCAAGCCTATATTTAAAGCATCTTATCTGTAAATTGCAAGAAAATATTTCCTTCCTGTTGAGGGGTACGCAATGGCTCTTTTAAGGCACATGAAGCTAATGGGCAATTTGAAGAAGATGATAGGCAGCTAGAAGAAATACGAACATGGTACAGAACCTTCTGGTCCTCGACCATACACCTGTTAATGACTCAGTCACTGAAGAAAACAAAAAATTAAGTGTTCTGCTTCCCAGATAATCCTCTCTCTCTCTCTCCACTTGAGAGAGGAAACTGATCATTCTGGCACTGCTATGGATGAAACACTCCAAGTACTCCCAGTTTTTTTAGAGAATTACCTCACAAAGCATAATCTGAATATAAAGCTCCCCTTTTATAGCAACTGTCATGACTTGCAACTGCCAAAACAACCTTATTCTCAAGAGCTAACAGCACAGACTCAGATTTTATTTTTTTAATAATATTCATTAGGAAAGGAGAGGAAGGAGGAGGAAAAGCATTGCTCTCCCTTTAAGATGCAGTTTGAGCCCAGGTGGCTGGAGGGAAGCTTGGAGCACAGCTGTGCTCCCAGAGAGGGATGTGCTGTGGGCAAGAACAACCTGGAGCTCCAGTTGCAGCCAGCACTGAGTTTTCATCTTGCATCACCTCGGGGAGATGAAAGCTGCACACTGATAATGCTCTTGTCTGCTTGTGTGTGGGATTAACAACATGAAATACTTTCAGTTGTGCTTTTTGCAGGAGTAGCTGCCTTTTAGGAGGTGCTGCCTATAGGGGAGAGCAGGGGTGATAAGAGAAGAAAGCAACACATCTGTGCAGGTGTTTTGAGCAGGAAGAGGTTCAGTGTGAAAGGCAGATGTCAGTGCAGAGCCTGTACAGGGCTGGGGCACTGCCATGCAGCTCAGGAGCTTTTTTCCTGACAAATACCAAGAACTACCAAAAGGCTTTCCTGGTTCTTCCTTCCAGAGGATTTCTGAGATGAGAACTTGTTTCAAGGCATTGACGCTATTAGAGATACCCTGAGTGACTTTTGTAATTTTTTTTAACCTCCATTTCCTGTACAGTATGCAATTACTAGGAGGGTGGAAACTCCTGAACTCCCTGGGAGAGTTTGCTATGTCTCTTGTTTCAGCTTAATAAAATATAATCTGCATTGCAGCATCTGCAATTCAGAATTGTTCCTTATCCAGCTGTTCTAACTCAGGTTATTCACAGGATGATGAAGAAAGGAGATTTGCTGGAGGGATGCTGAACTTATTTGATTGAATAGCACAGTTATGTCTTTAATTTTAATATTTTAGAAAGTTTCCCCCGTCAAAGTAGTTAAATAAGAAGGATTTGCCACTATTGTGCTGATAGAGTTATTCTTTTTTAGAGTGTCTGCATTTTTAAATGAATTGTGACTTTTCATGGACACAGTCTCTGTGTTCATTGTCTTTCCAGGCTATCTCAGGACTTTCATGCTCCTGGAAAGAGGCTGTCCTCTAGAGCAGCACAACCTCCAGGCAGGGCATTCATTAGAGAGTTTATTACTAGGAGGCAAGGAGGGACAATGCCTTTTCCTCTGCCTGTACTGTGAATGAACAAGTTCAGCTTCTAAAAGAGAGAAGCTTCATATAGACTGAACAAAAAAGTCATGAGAGCTGTCCAGGTAATTAACAGGTTGACGTAATTAGACCCTTTAACGTAAGAGAAAGGGCAAAACCAGGGACATAAAATTAGGAAAATCAGAGAAAGTTTGAACAAAGTGATTTGCTCATCTCAGAGTTTTTTCTTTTGCCAGTTAACTCCCCCAAATGATTTGCTGTTGATTACTGACACGTAGGAAGCTGATCGGGCCCTGCATAGAGACACTCCAAATTAGTCCATTGTGAAGAGCTGAAGTTCAACTGCAAGACTTTTTAAATGATAAATTCCAGCTCCCTATCAGGTAGCTCAAGCCAGGGCTGAATGGACACTTCTTTTTTTTTTTTGTTGTTGAAGTGAAAGACTAGAGGTATCTTCCTTTTTGGCTAACAGCCCCACAAAAGGGAAGTGAAACCTTATTGATTCCCTCTGAATTTATACAGAGAAACTTTTCTTAATTCTCATCCTTAAAAAAAAAAATCCACTTAAGATCCTAAAAAAATATGAAAGAAAAAAAGAAAGAGAACTAAGGAACTAAGTCCAGCATGATAGATTTCCACAGGAATATATTTGACCAGAGAGATTTTCCTGGGAGTTACTCTAATAAGTGCAGAAGCAAACACTGAAACTCTGAATAATTAGAGTGCAAATGACTAATCAACCTTTCCTCTGTCCAACATTTTTTTTTTTTTTTAAATGCTTTGGTAAGCTGTACATATATTTACAGTAATTTCACATTATAAGCGCACCTTTTTCATTAAAGAATCCAGCCTACCCCAGTAGTGTGGCTTATATTCAGGTGCGGCTTATCTATGGATAAATCCCAGCGAAATGCCAACCCAGAAGTGAGAGCCGGCTGGGGAGAGCACCTGGGGCTGCCTTTAAAGGCTTTGCTGGTCTATGAAAACTGTTTGCAACTTGAGCACCTGACACCAAACCCAGCTGGCAGCAATTCTGTTACTAATTTGTTACTTTGTTACACATGGATCCTCGCTTTAAAAAAAAAAAAAGCACGGCTTATATTCAGGTGCGGCTTATATATGGACAAATCTCGTGGTCTACCTGGCTACTGGGAGGTGTGGCTTATAATTGTGAAATTACTGTACTTTCCTATAAAGAGAAATTAATTAAATTAATATTCATCTGTCACACAATATATTTTCAGGAAAAATATCCATTGTGGGATAGCAGAGATTTATGCGTTTCATGTCTGAAACGACATGAAAGTCAGCACCTAGGAATTAGCTACCTCATTGCTGATCATTCCACTTTTGTCTAAACCAGATTTAACCCTGGAATAATGCATTTCTGAATTTTCTTTCTATTATTTACTTGCATCTTTAGCTTTCTCCACCCCCCAAATTTCACAGCTGCACCTTAAATGTGCTCCTGCAGCGTGCCACAGCGAGCTCTACTTTCCTGCTGCTTCAGACAAGTGCATGGGTCCCTGAGCAGCCCTGGCACTCAGGAAATGTCTCTCAACTGCTCAGGGTAAGAGAAAGGTCTCCAGGCAGCAGAGCCTGTGGAGCTGGAGACAGGGACTCCTTTCTTTATTTCCTGCCGCACACTTCCTAAAGGCATTTGCTGACAAGGAATTTGCAAATCTCGTCTTGCAGAGCACGGCTTGGTGCGGCTGAGATGCAATCTCCTGGATCTGTGCAGATGGAGCCCGCAGAGCGCTCCTGCCCACGATCAGATGTCAGCCTTTGTTCCCGACCTTCTCCCGAAGGCTGTCCCGGGCAGAACGCGGAGTTCCAGGCTGATTCACAGCCACTGCATCCCCAGCTCACTCCCAGAGCTGCCTCAAAGCCACGGAGCTCGGCACATCACCCCTGCCTCACTGCGAGCTGTCCCGGTGTTCCTGCTCTGCCACGGGCAGGGATCCTCCACAGCTGAAGGACAGAGCCCAGCAGGGATAATTCCAGGGACAAGGAGCCTGTTTCTGCACAGCACCCCTTGTTCAAAGTGTTCATTCATTTCCACGCCACAGAACCAGCGCAGAGATCTACAGCCCCTGCTCCCCTGCACGGCTGACATTTGCTATTTTGCTTATTTTACATTAAAAGCATTTTAACCCCCTGCAAAATTTCACACATCTCCCCTAATTCACTTTCTTTGAGAACACAGGTGAGCGCAGAGAACACTTGAGCTCCCCAGCAGAGGAGATTTATCACCAAAATGGTAACATAGATTTAACACCGCATTAAATGATTTGGAAATTAGAGGCTTTACTTCCTATGCTTCAGTGCCCTGAGAAGTACAAAGCAGTCCTGCTTCTCAGGGACAAAATGCAAACCCACAGAACATAAAGGGTGTAAAAACAGCTGAGGAAACAGCCAGCAAGCACTGAAACTCCTGTGCTCCTAAAGCTAGAAGTGTTATTACATTTTCCTGCTTTTCCAAAAGTAAGAAATTTCACAGGAGAGGGAAGCTCCAAGAGCAAGGAAGATAAAGGAATTTGATAGAATGGTGGCAAGGTTGGTGAAGGAGAATTCAGGGTCTGCACAAGAGCTGCTCTGGGCAGAGACCACTACCATCATTTGGGAGAGAGGTTCAGTGTCTCCAGGGAACAAAGCCAGGGGTAATTCTCAGTGCTGGCACTGTGAAATCACCAGCACATCAAGCACATTCATACTTTTGGGAGGGGATTCCCTGCAAAAATGAGTCAGAAAATGTGAGAGCAGGTTTTAATCAACTGCTGAAAAAATGCATCTGAAATTTCCAGGAGGATCTTTGCATCGAGGACGCTGTAAGAGTCACAGTGCTGTGCCCAGGAGAGGGAAGTACAGGACATCCAGCCTTGCAAGCAGGCAGTTCTCAGAGGGTGATTTTACAGAGGTCACAAAAGAACAGCTAATATTGGTGGAAGTTATCTGATAACTCTAAAATAAAGGAGGAAATATCATAGAAAATGTGATTTGCTGAGAATTTTGCTCTTGCCAACATCATCCAGAGTACTGCAAGATCCACAATTACAACAAGTCAGACCTAAAAAATATTCCTTTCTCAAAGTAAACCTGCCATGCCAATGCTGACAATGCAGGCTCCTGGCCCCCCACCTTTGCATTTACAGCCAGATGTGCAAGAGCCTATTTGTGTGCCTGGTTGTTAATCAGACAGCTGGATACAGTGTTTGAAGGCACCTGAAAAATAAAATAGCAACTCTTTTCTAAGCACAGAAGTGTTAATTTCCCAATAAGCTTGTTTGATTAACTAAGCACACCCAGAGGACAGGCTGACTTGGTCTTGTTCCTCTTGCCCCAAGCGCATTTTTACAAAACTCCAGCGGAGTTTTAACCAA
The DNA here is from genome assembly GCA_009812075.1 of Sialia sialis. Lineage (NCBI taxonomy): Eukaryota > Metazoa > Chordata > Aves > Passeriformes > Turdidae > Sialia > Sialia sialis. The sequence goes on from VRYO01000710.1 coordinate 3,295,073, forward strand.
AACAATGTGCTGATAGGAGAAGCTGTCTGCATTCCTCTTTTGCAATTCACCTTACACTGTACATGCTGCTGGAAGATAAGCTCTTCTGGGTGCCAAAAAACTCCAGCAAGAGGTGAAGGCTTCTCTGCAGCGGGTAGAACGCTGCACAAGTTAATCACTGCATTTTTGCCTGTGGATCCCCACCCTGGGTGAAATCCCCACAGACATTCCTCTTCCAAGTAACCCCAGCAATATTCAGGGATGGGAAGAGCCTATTTCAAACATGACTATTATTAGTTAGTCAACATTAGGCACTGTTTTAACTTTTTTATATTCACACTCATCCCTCTGGATGGAAATCAGGACCCTATTTAACTTGGCACCTGCTCCTTTTTTCCTGCAGGAAGGAATATCCATGGGGTGGGACTCATTTCCAGGGAAGAACTTTCACATTCTGGGATTTTTTTTTGAGTGGGCAAAGGAGGAGGAGGAACAACAATGCTCGTATTTGTCTTATGTCAACTTTTCTTTAGAGGGGTGCTCTCCATAAATAGCAAATAAAAATATTTTAAGAAGAGTAGGTGCAGGTCTTTCCTGCACACTTTTACATTCATATTCACACCTCTCAAAGAAATACAGTGATGCACTGAAATCTGCACTTCCAAACAGATGCAAAAATGCAACAAAATGCTGCAAACACCTTAAGAAGCTACAGGTGAGGTGAGAAAGGAGAAAACTGGTGTTTTCTGGCACAATTCAACCTTCCCTTATGGCATGCACATTTTATGACTTTTGTACATGGAAGGCAGGTTCCCATCATCTCCCTGTTTTCAGAGCTGCTGATGTTAACAAACCAGAATTCAGCTGCCAGAAATGTGTCAGCTAGAATCCTCAAACTCAGGACCAGCAGAAGAGAAGGAATCAATGAACCTCCGAAGAAAATCTAAAAAACCATTAGAAAGACGGCTTACACTTAGATCTAAAACATCTCTTGGCTATCCCTGAAGGAAAGTCCCCTGGAACCTGGGTGAAGATGAAAAATGCAGTTAGGCCCTTCTGAAACTCCCACCCGAGGCAATATTGGAAGTTTTTAAGGGAAGGATGACAACATGTAAATATAGCAGACAGTAGGATCCTGAGTCTTTTCTGGAGCATATTGTAATGTTGTTAATAAACATCTCTCGAGGAATTAACTGTTTTTCTCTCCAGTGTTCCTCTGACCTGAGGAACAGGTTTTGCCATCTGTATTCAGAAGGAGCAATCAGCAAAATGAACAGAGGAAGAAGGTAAAGATGAGGTAAAAACACATCAGTGAATGACTGCAGAGTGAAGAATTGGATGGACAAGACTGCCCTGTGAAATGCAAGTCCTTTGAATGCTGAAATGGAATAATATCCCGTTGTTTCTGCCTTTTTTCAGTGAACTCACATAACTGGCAGGAGATGCAGATCACATCACTTCCAAATGAGTCATCTGACACTGAATTATAACCTGCTTCAATTACTCATCTGAGAAAGAGCATAGTCATTAAATGATAATTAACTTGTGCAAATTTTCAGGCATGTGGAAATAGAAGAGATATATGGAAAAGATATTCAATTAAATGTTAAAGCTCTTTAAATCTATCTCAATTTTTTCTACCCACTGCAAACCAACATTAATTCATAAAAAGAGCCCTGTCACCAAAACCCAGCCTCTTCTACAGTGGAATCTAAAAGCTGCTAAGAAAACAAAGCAACATTGCAAATCAATTTTTTTTCCCTAATAGCACTAAAGTTTTATCTACTAATTCAGCTGCTTTCTCTAGGAAAAGACTAAAATTTCTCCAAACCACTTTAATATTGGAAAACTACTGTAAATCAAATAATTTCTTTTGGGTCAGTTCAAGGGCTGCTCCAGGAGAGCTGGGCAGCAGAGTCTGAAACTGCATTTGCTCATTTCCTCCTTTATTAACTCATGAAGTCAGCCTAAAAATATTACAAGTTGTGCGTTAGCAGAGTTTAATATCCCCTCCTTTTCACATATGTATGTGTTCCAAGAGTGTACAAAGCTTCTCATTAAGAAATATTTAAAAATTTATACTACATAAGAGAAATATATCTGTATGTCTGAAATCTGTGCTGGACAAGCTACCATTTTCCCTGTGTTGCTTGGGAACATAGAACTGTTGAAAGCAGTATAACAGAAGTCCCAAGGATAAAAAATGCAAACATTTACTAGATAAAGAGAATGAATGTCACACTTTTTTAATGCAAGAAGCAATATGACATTGCTAATTTAATCTGGGCTCTGCTAATTGGTCTATTACACAAGGAAAAAAATCTTTGGGAGCCCTTCTGGGAATGTCTCACATCATTCCCTATCAGCTGTTGACATACAAATACTCTGGTAATGAAAATATTTTCATTCCTTCATAACAGCATTCCCTGTCTTGTTTAATCTTATTTTCTCTCTTTCTAAAAACAAGCTTCTGTGTGGGGTTTCTGAACTAACAGACCTGATGCCATAAATCAAAAATATCCTGTGCTCCTGTCGAACTTGCTAGAAGTCCACCCAAAAGAGAGCAAAAGGAAAAAAACCCTAGGATTTATAGCAATGACACAGGATTTTAAGCACCATTTAAAATTCATCTCTGTTCTGCGTCATTTCAAAGGACTCTGAGTTCAACTGGGCAACAACCCAGCAGCTGGAGCTGCCACCACTGGCCAGGGAATGGCACAGGATCCAGGATGTGCTGGAAAGGAGCAGGTTCACAAATCTCCAGAAACATTGCAGAGCAGAGTATTTTAGCCATTTGTCACAATTCTATCACTGCAATGGGAAAGGCCACCGAGAAACAAAGGCTGGGAAATGTGGGTGCCTTCTTGGCCTCCAGCAGGCTCTTCTGAAGCCTGGCTTCAGCCCCTGTGACCACGAGGACTTCAGGGACCTGGCACTGGAGGTGGATGAAGTGGTGCTGAAGAAACTTCCAGCAGCCCCATCTGCATTCTCCCCTCTCCCCAAGGGGTATCAGCTCCTCCCTGGCAGAGCCCTCTGCAGAGGCTGCACTGTTCTCCAGTCACACCAAATCCTGCTTGGGACAGTTCTTGCTCTTAATATCCTACTCCTGACCATTTAGATTCCAACTCTGTGCTCAGGCAATTAGCTAGGGAGATAAGATCACATACTGCTGTGCATGAAATGCTGGCAGCACAATCAGTGCTGTGGTCTCACAGCAATTGCTTTTGGAAATTCAGCTGCCTTCACATTGTGCACATCAGTGCCTCTCTTCCCCAGTAAACACCATACCTAAAAATGTCTCTTAAATTACCTTCTTTCTCTTAAATTGTTGTCTTCAATATACCAAATCCTTCCAAATTCAAGGTCTGAAATACAAACTTCTTCCTCCCCCATCCCACGCCCCCCCTTGGGACTGGAGCCTCCACCCACATCCTGCTGCCCAGGTTGTAACATTCCTTTCTGCACCCTATCAGTGTCACACTCCCTCCTGGAAACAGGTGCAAGAAGATTAAAAACCCACTCATCCAGCTGGGATTTTCGTCTGTTTGCACCTTCCTTTCTGCCACTCCTGTGTGTCAACATCTCGTGAGCGCACGGTGGTGGGAAGGAGCTGGCTCTGCCAGTTCCCACTGCTGTTTACAGGGAGAAGCAGGAGTTTCCATCTCAGGGACAGCTATATCAGGACACAGGAGAAAACTTCAGATACAAGGGCTTTGCTTCAATTAGGTTGGTACTTTTTTTCCTTAAAAAACACAGGTGTCTTGTTAAAACCTCAGGTCAATTGAAATGTCAGTGTTAACTGACCCTAAGAGAGTTGTTTTAAAGAATTTTTGAAAAATACATTAATTCTATGTTATTCTTTTTAATTCCTAAATTGCTTGTGATACGAGGACTGAAATATTGTACCATTTTTCCTTTTAGTCATTAAAACATTTTATGTCAAGCTGTCATTGCAACACAAACAAAAGTTTGACCTAGAAGAGAGATGACTCCATGCAATCGGTAACTACGCTTACTATTGTAAAAAAAAAATTGTGCAGTGACTGAAATCTTCTTCCACAGCGGTTCTGCAGCTGATGTTAGGAAATAGTGCATTGGGAAAAATCCAAAAACATTTCCACAGACACCTTTTTTTCCTAAAACTCCCTAAAATTGAGGAATGTTTTGTCTCTATGGCATTATTCCCTGCCCTTCCTTTCCATCCTGAAGCAAAGCAGCCTATATCCTCTCATCCAAAATTTGAATTGACCAGAGTTTCTGGTGCTGATGTTTTTGTGGGGGGTTTTTTTGTTTTGTTTTTTTTGTTTTGTTGGTTTGTTTGTTTTTTGATGCACCTGCACTCTTGGCACTTGTTCTCTGTGTTGCAGAAGTGATCACCTTTTTGGGAACTCTGGTTTCTGTGCAGCAGGAGCTCCCTGGGTTAGCATGGGGAGGAGAGGCCTCCCAGGATAAGGAGCAGTGTGTGTGCAGGTATTTTCCAGAAGAGTCTCTGCTGTGCCCCCTGCACTCAGCACCCATGGGAGGCTCCTGGCAGCTGAGCCATTCCTGCACAGCTCTGCAGGGACAGGCAGAGCTGCAGCTGTGCCAAGGTCACATCCCCACACCACTCACACTTGCGACAGGGGCTGTTTTCCTCCCTTTCCCAGCACAGTGTGGGCTGCAGAAATGCACCCAAGTGGAACAGAGCCCCAGGGGCAGCAGCAGCAGCACAGGGCAAGGCTCTGGGTCGTGGTCTCAGCTCTCTAACTGGATCCTCTGGCAAGAATGGATGCTTCACACAAGGGTGACAGCCAGCACCAGCTCCAGGATGAGCAGGGGAGGTATGTGCACTCCTCTGTCACCTTGGAGGGGCTGGTGGAGAGGAAAGTGAGGAAGAGCAGTCACAGAGACCAGACCCAGTTTGTCAAAGACAGTCTTAATTTTTTTTGTAAGAAGGAACTAATTTCTGATGCCGTACTTTGGCTAAAAGTCATGGGCAACCACACATCTGAAAACTGAAAGCCAAATGGACTTTTTAGAGCTTTTTGGCCACACACACACACGCACAATGGATGAAATCATTCCCACCTCCTTCCTTCAGAGTATTTATTCCTCCCGCATTGACAGCCGCGTTTGTGACTTGCAGGAAAGGTAAATGGCTAATGATGAACGGGCCAGCACAGGGCAGCTGGGGCGTTCCCCCAGCACAGCTGGCAGCCTCCAGCCCCTTTGTTGCCCTGTGCCCAAGGATTTCCCGTGATGTGAGGCCAGGAGGGCAGAAGGGGGCATCAGTGAAACGGCGAGCGATGGATGGAGAAGCGGCGAGCAGCGCTCAGCATCCCCCGCCTCCCAAGGCACCTTCCAGCCCCTGAATAACAGGGAAAGAGCCCGGAAAATGCTAAACAGAAGTATAGCAGCTTATCTCCTCAACAGGACAAGGCTCTAGAAAAATCTGTTAGCGTGCAGCAGAAGGAAAATGTTTAGGAAGATTTGGCATGGCTGTATATATATATATTTATATGTGTATATATATGAATGTAGCCAGTGATCTGGGGGAAAGGGTATGTTATTTCCCCTCTAAATCTTATATGCCAGGAGAAAAAAAAAAAGGGATTTAAATTTCTAGTTTAAAAAGTAACTATCATTTCAAGATTCAGTCTTTCACAGGTAAGCCAAGAAATTTGGGAAGTGTAAAATACTGATCCTAGCAGATATCAATTCACAAGAAGTCCTGGCTTGGTTAGATAGGAGAGAGTGAGAAAACACAACAGATGGGTGTCCAGTGGTGAGTGCACACATTAAAAATAACATCATTAGAAACAACCCAGTGGTGCTTTCAAGTGACTCACTTCAAAGCCTCGAAAGCCACTCTCAATTTTCCTTAAACGTAGCAGGGAAAACTCTAAGTCAAGGAAAATCTGCACCACTGCTCCATTTCCAGCTCAGGGGATGTTTCCAGCTCAGTGTTTGCAAACATTTGTTCTCACATTTGTTGTCCTCCCTGCCTCAGGTGCTGCTGGGCATTGTGGCCTGGCCACAAGTGCTGACCGTGTCCTCCTGTGTCATAGAATGACACTCAGCTTCTTTTCTGGAATTTTGGAGTACATCAGATCTGGGCATAAGGAAATACATTAATTTCACGATTATAAGCCGCACCTTTTTCATTGAAGAATCCAGCCTACCCCAGCAGTGTGGCTTATATTCAGGTGCGGCTTATCTATGGACAAATCCCAGTGAAATGCCAACCCGGAAGTGAGAGCCGGCCGGGGAGGGCACCTGGGGCTGCCTTTAAAGGCTTCGCTGGTCTATGAAAACTGTTTGCAACTTGAGCACCTGACACCAAACCCAGCTGGCAGTGATTCTGTTACTAATTTGTTACTTTGTTATACATGGATCCTCGCTTTTTAAAAAAAAAAAAAGGTGGTGCTTATATTCAGATGCGGCTTATATATGGACAAATCCCGTGGTCTACTCGGCTACTGGGAGGTGCGGCTTATAATCAGGTGTTGCCTATAATTGTGAAATTACTGTAGCTGTCCTCTGCCACCTGCCCTCTCCTCAAGCACTTCAGGTGCTTCCTTCAAACAAGAAAATTCAGTAGGAGCGTTGTGCAAGGTAACTCTGAGCAGGACAGCACCAAGTGGCTCCCAGGCTGGTGGCAATGGCAGCTCAGCAATGGCACTTGGTACTGGAACAGGAACAAACCAAGAGCTCTGCTAAATCCATTCCTGCCCACCTCCCACCTCCTCCTCAGCTTTTTGTGTCCCAGTTTGGCTCCTCCTTTACGCCCTCCATACTGGAAGCCATATGAGAGCCACAGCAGTCCCTCGGGCTGCCCTGCAGGCACATTCCCTGCTCTGAAGAGCTTTTCCACCTGCATCTCCTCACACCCCCAGCCCCAATGTGAGCAAAACACAGCCCCCAGCCCAGCCCAGCACAGGGGTACTGTGTGCCACCAACTCAGGCACAAAGAAAACACAAGAGATTTCCCTTTTTCTCTTTAGCCCTGCTCATGCACAGGGCCCTTAATCTGTTTATTAACTTGGTATTACAGCAGAGCTTTGCATATCCTCAGAGGTGAAGCTTTTGAAAGGCTATAAAATCACAATAGTTTTAGTGAAAGGTGTATGTCACTCAGCCTTCTGCAGTCTGAAAATCTACTCCTGCTTAAAATGTCACATTTTCCCTTTAAAGGAAAGAGGAAAAAAATGTTTGCCCTTCACAATCCTTAGATATTTTTACTGATCTTTTGTTGACCATTTTGTGAACTCAGAAGTCTGATGTCAGTTACTCTATAGAAGGGATACAGGCTGTTCTGCCATATCTGGAATTATTTTTAAACACTTCCCCCTCACAGGCTAAATCCTTGGAGGTTAAGGGGGAAGGCAGACCAGCGGGTTTATATTGAGAAGAAATATCTTACAAGAATTTAGTTCAGGAAAAAATAAGGAAAGTGTGGTGAAAAAATTCAGGTTCTACAAATCTGTGGTGGAGATATTTTGACACTGTCATGGGATAAAATCAACAACTTTTTCCTGGATACAAAAGCTCAGGTCAGACATTTCAATCAATAGGCATGTGTGTATATTTGTGTCCCAGGCAAACTACTGGCAGATTGATACATCCCCATCATTATTAATAATTATGTCTCTGATGGAGTTTCCATAGCTATTTGGAATAACTACTCCAAAACTTCTTGCCAGCAGAAGTTTCAACCCAAAACTTTTCCTTTGCTTTGAAATCTCAGGAAGAAAACAAAATAAAAACAGGGAAACAAATCTTCCCCTGTTTGAGAAGCTCAGCAGTAACAGATAACAGGGCAGAAAATTTACTGGAATGACTGAGGAAAAATCATAAAGGATGCACAATCTGTAACTTCTGAACAGCACATACACAGAAGCATATAAAACGAACAGAAGCAGCCTTGGAAAGATTTATTTTTATTTTAAAAATGTTGATTTTTCAGCTGCTTTCCCTGTGCCCTCTTTTCCAGCTCCTACCACCAGCTCACTGCAGCCACCACTGCAAGGACTGCCTCACAGTTCCAGTCTTACTAAAGAATACCCAGCTGAACTCTACTTAAACACTAATTTTTACTCTGTTTTTGCAATTTCTGGTACTTTCAAGAAAGTCTTCACTCTTGGAGCCACAGACTACTGCAATTTCTATGTTGCAAACAATCAATTATTTCACTTAAAGGTGAGGTTCTTGGCTCTTGTTACAAGTAGAAAATTTTAAAAAAAGGTAAAATATAATTGCACTGAAATGCATTTTAGGTGAATGCGATGATTTTGGGAACTTTTAAATACTGCTGATTACACAATAGGAATGCAGATGTGCAAGCCCACAGCAATAAACACCTCTCCTGGAAAGCATAAAGAGAGCAAAATGTGCTGTACCTCTGGCCTAGCAAACTTCTCTTTCAGATTTTAAAGAAGACAAATTTGTAATCCTTCAGTGCTGTCAAGTAAGCAGCTAGCAAAATTCAAATAGCACCTAAATGTTCTGTGCTGCCCACTGCAGCACAAAGAAGTGAACTCCCAGTGGAGACAAAATTGCGCACTCATGATTTTAATCAAGTCATCTGAAATTTGTTAAAGACCTCAATAAAACCGAACTCATCACTGTACCTGACAGGGGCCCTGGGTCACTGGAATTAGGCCATCCACCAGATGTCACATCTTGCAGAACTTTGTCACATCCTTCCTCAGGACCCCTCTGAAATGTTGTGCTTTCCGAGAGGCTCCTCTGCAGTGCAGAGGATGTCTGCTCCAGAAACACACACACTTCTGTCAGAAAACAAATGCCAGGTCTTTAGCAAAGGATTTGTCTTCAGTTAATGAATAATACTATTTATGAACTTGGAAGCACAGCAGAGTTTATATTTCTTTCCCTTAACAGTGCAGATTTAGTCAGTACCACTTTTAATATGAAATCCTATCTAGAGAGTATTTTTTTTATACACTATACTTTCTGTGCAACTCTTCAGAAGGATTGTTAAAGTATTAAAAGCTCAAAATTGACCATGGGCTTTTGACCAAATTTACATTTCCCATTCACCCATTCAAATCAATAAAACGATATTTTAGCACAACTTTAAACAAGCACACACATTCTTTAGTGAATTCAGAAGTGCATTTCAAATTTACCGGTAGAGAATAAGACTCGAAAAGCAAACACCAAAAGCATCAGTAGGATAAATGTGAGTGCCTGGATATTTTAGCCATGTCCAGAGCAGAACCTGGGCTCTCTGGCCCCACTCTCAGGATGTATGGCTGCATGTATGTGCAGTGAAGCACAGGGCAGGCACTGGAGGGGCTGCCCAGTTGCTGGCAAGGAGCACAAGGAAGTTATGCCGATTTTTCACTGCCTGAAACTGAACTGGGGCATGCAACTGCTCAGCCCCTGAGGCAGGCAGGGTGGATTTCTTGGCATTCATCTCGTTGTCTTGAGGATTAAAAGGAATGAAGGCCTTGTATTCACAGAGCAGGGTAATGAAGTTAAGTATTGATACTAAACGATGTAAGACAAGACAAAGATACATCCATCTCCATTACATTTTTTTTTCTGTGCCCTGCTTCACTTGAGCTTAGTTTGTCATGGAGTGTCAGTGAGGCTCCAGTGAGGTTCTGGTGCACAGAGCTAATCCACAGTCACGGCCTTGAAAGCACTTCCAGCACATGCAACTGCAAGGAAACACTCAACTCATTCATCCTTTAAAAGAATTGACACTTCTAGGGGCCCAGCTGAGAGGAAGGTGAGATCCATGGGGATGTGATCAGTTTGGGTAGATCTCTGCTGCCAGAGGAGCACGCCCAAGGACACTGGGGCTGGTGCTCTGCCCCAATGAACTGGCTTCTCTTTTTAGTTTAGGAGTTATAGAGGGACTAACTAGAACAGGAAACTTCTCCCTCCCCCCTGCTTATTAAATGATTTCCTGTCATTCCTTAGAAAAAGCAGCTCCTTGCTCAAAGCCTTAAGAAGTTGTGAGTGGCTCACACCCAGGCTGGGAACAACAGGAAGGGAAGGATAAGCAGAGCTAATTGGCCTTTTTTACACTTTGCCAGGGTATCCAGCATGTTGGAGATAAGCTTTCTCCACCGGTGATACCCGCCAGTTGCTCCCCCTCTTTCAGTTTGCTTTAAACGTGACCGTGTCAGATGTGATCCTGGCCAACACCCACGGGTGACTCCGTGACCTTCTCTGCATACCAGCACTCAGGGAAGCCACATTTCCATCTGCTCACTCCACCATTTCCCAGGCACCATAGAAAGAAGCCGTTTTTCCAGTGGCCTCATTCACATAATTAAAAAAAAAACAGATCAGGTCACCTAACGTGGATATCTCAAAAGACACACTTCTCAAAGTGATCTTTCTAGAATTGTGTCATATAATATATAAACACATATGTGCTGAAACAGACACCACCAGCAGTTTGGTAAGACAGCCCCACAGACCAAAAGTTTGGCATCTAGACCACAGAGAAGCTGGTGCTGTACATCAGAGTATGTCCTCTCAGCCTCGATGCTCAGGCACATTTTTTTCTGGAGTTGGCCCTAAATGATCCTTCAAAGAATCAAGGACAGTCTTTCGACCACAATCACACAAGCAAATATTCCTTTTGTTTCCAAGTTCTGCTGCCAACATGCAAGCATTAAAAAGTGGATAAATTACATTATCACACATCTGATTTATTAATAAATCTGCATAAAAACCCCCCACAAATAAACCCTCACTTTTATCAGATTCTTGGAATTACTCACAACGCGTCGATGAGCATCATTGCAGTGACTTGGGCCTTGAGTGACATTTCCAGACCTCCAAACATCCTTAACACTGGATCAGCCCCACTTGTGCTCATGCTCTGTGAAATGCCAAGTTGTGGTCAGGGCACTACCCCACACCCATCTTCCTCGACCAGAACCCTGTCATCTCCACATTTACACCACACTCTTCTATCTTCCAACTGTGTTTTTGATGGATGAGCCATAGCTAGGATCTCTGAAATTCCACCCGGTATATCCATCCAGCCATTTGACGTGAATTGCTGATAAATGCTCCAACAGGTTTCCCCTGTGCTTCTCACACATGTGCTTTGGCAGTTCCATGAAGATCTGAATTTTCTAGATTTTCTAGCCTCAAAAAACACCCTGGGTATGTTTTTTAAAATGGGGGAAAAATCACCTTTTTTCTCTATTGATTTGGCTCTTTCTTGTGGAAGAGACAAGGCCAACCTGGGCAGCAAAACTGAAGATCTAGTTGCAACCCATCCTCTTTCCACCACTTTTACTTGGATTGAGCATTTATACTTCCTGTTCTGCACTGCATTTTGAGCAAAAGCTGATAGTGTATCCTGGAAACGTGTACTCTTGGAGGTGAAAAAACACTGCCATAATTTATGGCAAATAACAAGATCTCAGAATTTTAAAAACCTTTCCATTACTTTTACAGAGTGTGAAAATAAAGATGAACACACTGATTTTTTTACATTTGACACACCCCCCTTCTATCTCTAGTTGTTTAAAAAACATATTTGTTGTCCTCCCTGAAGAAATACTTTGTGCAATGTGTGCAAATTGAAGAAGGGAAGGGAAACAAAAAGAAAAATCCGCATTTTTCTATTAATGATCAAACTTTTCAAGTAAAATGGTCCAATGGCTCTACTTCATCTAACAGTTAAAGATGTTTCATTCTGCATAAAAGACAGGCACTTTTTTTTTTGTCTCCTAAAATATGTTTCTAATTTAAGTTTGAAAAAATATTTCCATTGTGCCATATATGCAGTAACTCAAAACCAAAATGAAAGGATTAAAATCAGGGCTGCACAGAATGGTTTAAATTAAATTCAGGTAGTGGGGAAGACTGCCGTATCTGGCAAGCTCCCACTCCCTGAGCTTTCTGGCCAAGAGGCAAGATGAAGCATAACAATCCTTACCTGCCAAGTCTACAGCAATTTGGACGGTTTTATTCATCTCTTAAAATAAAATGTTAATGCTCTTGGAAGCTTGCCCAGCCATACAGTAGATCTCACCTGTCTTTTCCTTCTCCTCACACCAATGTACCGTGGGACGCTTCAGTAAGGACTGAAAATATTTTCAATCTTTTTTTCCTTTTTCTGAATGCACGGTATTTAAACTTAACCGCCTATCACACCCCTGTGGAAGGTGTGACTGAATTCTGCAGCTATTTAGAAAATCTCAGCTAATGTGTTACAAACAGTTGATGAAGAGCTGAAATCTGCACTGTGAATTCCATCCTCTTCTGTCACTCTTTCACACCAAAAAAGCTTTTGCAGTCCCCCCATGATTAAAAATTAAATCAGATTAAATCTGTCCCCCTCCCCAAGTGGTTCTGCTCATGGTAAATCAGTTTGCACTATTTATGGCCCACAATATTACTACAGCCACAACGAAACGAGTCCCAAGTCTTCCCCAAATACAGCTGTGCCCCTCAACATATTACTCTTGGCTAAGCAAAGAAAGGATAAGCATTGCTCTGCCTTTCAAAAAAGGCAGCAAAGTGGAAGAATTAAAGTTTTCATAGGCTTCTTAGGACATTACTCAAAACAGTAATATTAAATTATTTCTACAATCATTTGGGAAAAAGTCAAAATATATAAATAATACATAGATCTCTCTGGAGCTCTCTCCCAGTCTTGTATGAGGTTTAGACCTTCAGATGGCACCAGTAACAAAACAATTTACTAACAGCCTGGCCTGCTAAGGCCACAGTTAATCTGTACAGACCATCTACCTTCAGGGAATTCTTTATTCCAAGCCAGGGAGTTCCCAAAGTTTTTTCTGCCATATGCGCAGCCACCAGTAACTGCAAACACCTCCACTGGCAGCATCAGTCCTGTTTGTTTGCTGGGCCCTGGGCCCTTCTGAAGTGGTTTTATGCCCCTCCCAGCAGCACATTCATCACATTGCCTGTGCTGCTGCCTTCTACAGCAATAGCTATAAATCATTTTGTAATGCAGCAATGGCGCACCACGTCACAGACACGGCTGATTTGAGCAACTGCTACCAAATCCAGTGCTCTAACAGTACTTCTCATATTTGAGAGGATTTTTTAGGATGTCTCAACTTGGAAATTACAACAGCTTTGTCAAAAACCAAGTTTCTCATCTTTCTCTTTGGGGACATTGTAACATATCAAACTTAAAAGAATTCTTTTTTTATCTATGAAGATCATGTCCTATGAAGAGCTGTGAGTTCTAAGCCCCTTGGGGTGGACTGACTGCAAGTAATGGAATTTCTCCTTGCACTATGCATTCTGCAGAACAGAAATTACGGGGAAAAAAGTCATAGAATCATTAGGGCTGAAAAAGACACGAAAGATCATTGAGTCAGAGTCGTTCTTCGTAATTTGTCAGGAAAAAGAGAGAGGCATGACTAAGCAAGGTTGTAATAAAGGCTGGTTTTGTTAATAATTTCATCTTTCTCGAGCCACATTGTATGAAAGGGGTTAGTAATTCTTGGGAAGGAGCACACACCATTTGCCACTGAGAGGAAAGGAGGCAAGGATGCCCCAGGGAAAGAGGCGATGCCCAGCTTGCTCTTCTGAGCCCACTCAGGTGATGAGACCTGTGAGTCTCCCTGCTGAGCCCTGCAGAGCTGGGTCTGCCCCATCAGAGTTCATACAGAACTTGGCAGCTCTGAGCAAGGCTGAGACCAGGCAAAGAAAACTGCGCTGTCAAACAGGAGGTAACTTTTCAGTACTGCTCAAACTCATGTCCCAAGTGACTTATTTCATGATGATTTCAACTGCCACATCAGTGACCTCTCTGTTCAGAATGTGTTTCCAGTACTGGCAAATGCAGAAAGCTTTCTTCTTACATTACAGGGAGTTCAAATAATTATAATCCTAAACGGGATCTCAGCTTCAGAGCAGAACCAGAGTCACTTGTGCCATTATCAGATCATCTTCTCAGACAGCCCGAGGTCAGGCCAACCTAGGCAATTATTTATAGTCTTTTGTGTGGAACTCATGGCATTCGAAAGCTCGTCGTGCTGCACAAACTCCAGAGGTCATTTCTGTTCATTCTCACTACATCAGCTCCCAGCAGTGAGGGGATTAGAAAAACCCATTCCATTCTAGATGGCAATATCTGGCTTATCAAGGAAAACCCATGTACCAGAGCCTTCCCTGGGGAGGAGATTGAGCCTGAACTCTGTGGCAAGGCTGGTCTGTGCCAGGGGACATCTCAGCGGAGCCAGGGAGCCCCTCTGCAGGAGCACAGGCTGTGACAGAGCCTGTGGCACCCATGTGGCAAGGCTACAAGCCCCAGAGGCTGCCAGCTTGCCCAAATCAATGTGTTTGGAAGGCCTTGACAGCAACATGGACTCTAAATATCAATGCCACACAGGCAGCTGGGCTCCTGCCCTGGCACTCAGGGACACGGCTGTGGCTGGATGTGCCTCTGGGAGCTCTGCTGAGCATTTGCACCACTGCTCTCTCTTGTTTTCCCTCACCTTGCTCTGGTTCATAAGGAAACCCACAGAAATCAGATAAAGAGAATCACAGTGATTTGGGAAGTCTATAGACCCCACCTCCCATTTACCAAAATACCGCTAAATATTCTGAAACAAAGATACCAAAAGGCATCCAGGGAAGCAAACTAGATCCTTCACATGAAACAGAGGTACTGCTGAACTCACTACAAAAAAGGAGTTTAGGGAATTTAAGCAACCTCTCTTTTAGTAAGTGCCATGAACTGGATGCAGTGTTTTTTCCCCCCACTGGCAAGAAAAAAAAAGAAATTAAAAAATTTAAAAAATGAATTTAAAATTTAAAAATAAATTAAAACCCAAGCTGTACTATTGCCAGAGATCTGGCATGCTGTGCCTCAGCAAGGAGACACAGCCCTGTGACTCAAACCCAATTCTGAGCATTTCAGCATGAGAGCTGCAGCTGGGCAGAGCCCTGTGGCCGGGCAGTGTCCATGCACCTGCTAAAGGACAGTACTGGCAGCATTGGCAGCACAGTGGAAATCCCACAGGAACACAGGGAGCTGATCCTGTCCTGTGTCCAGCACCCATGTTGGTCTGGAGCTGCCACAAGAAATATGAGTGCCATGCATTCCACATCCACTCACATATAGATGTATATTTACATCAAACTGTGGAGAGAAGAGTTCAGTTCTATTTGGCAGCCACCTTTCTACTTTCCCTGCCCAGTTGCTGGGAGCCATTCTCTGCTGCTGAATAAACTTCATTTTTCACTTCTATTCTGTCTTTTATCACTCACTTCCCTGAAAATCATTCCCTTTATTCATGTGTGTGTGTTCATTCTGTGTGGCTGCTGCTCTTAACTATTATATTGGTGCTGTGCAAAAAAAAAAAAAATAATCAGCATGACTGGTGCTGTGTAAAAGCAAAAATAATCAGCATGAGCTGTCCTCTCTCCCTCCCCCCCATCAGAATTTAGAGATATCTAATGTTAACTTTCGTTTATACAGCCAAGCCTCTGACAGTGGAGTTGCTGCTTTATCCTTTTCATTTTGGGATATCTCTTTGAAATCAATTGTTGCATTCCTTGCTCTAATATTGTTTTGCTTGAACATTTACCAACATGCTAAAAAAAAAATAAGATTTAGGACAGTGTGCATAGCTAAAACAACGTGTATAACATGGCAGGTTTACACTGGAATTCATCATAGAGGGAAAGAAGGAGTAGCAAAAACTTCTGCCTGATCTGATTTATTCTCGTTCTACCTTGCATGTGCACTGCCTTGAACAAGCAGAATGTATAAAACTGGTGGCCTTTGTCAAATCCACAAGAGAAGTCATGGGCTGAAAACCAGTGCAGGTGGTGTAGGAAGGGATTGATTTGCCTTTATTATTTATTTCATTTATTTATAAATACTTACAACTCACAATTTATCATTGTGAGTACAATTTACTCACCTACTACTTAGAAATTGAAAAAAAAAATTATCATATATTCCTATTTCTATCTCTCTCAGATATTTTACTGGACCTGGAGAAATCTATTCATGCCCAGGGAGCGTTTTCTATCTAACATTACCACTGATTTCAGCAGCATAATTTTCCCCATGGCAAGGCACACAATCTACAGCCTCCATCCAGATCATCACCATCCTGCTGACAAGTTCCCTTTATGCCCTGTATTTATTGGTGTTTAAACAGTAGTCTCATTTGGCCTAGCATATCAAAAGAGGTTTTCTTCTGCAGGGGCTGTCAGTTCTGTTTCTGGAGCAGGAAATAGCGGGGTTTTTCCCTGCTCAGGAGCAATGTCTGTGTTGAATTGCCACCACCTCCACAAGGGTTTCACTGAGCACCTGCACATCCTTGTACAACACCCACTGCAAAATTCCATCCAGGACACACAGTCCCTCAGGGCACTGCTTCTCTCTGCCTCCTTACTCACCTGCCCCAGCACAGAGGGTGTTGTCACAGCAGTCTCAGGGGACACATGGACCTCTCTCTGCTAGTGCCAATATGCCCTGAGATCACTTTCCCCTGAGCTTCCCCCTGCAGAGACAGCTGTCACCGTTCTTGGGTGAGCAGCTCACATCAGTGTTTTGGAGTACGAGGTTTTTATCTCCTCCAAGTGTGATCAGCACATCAATAGGTAAGGATTGGCAGCAGAAAGCTGATATGGGGCTTCAAAATAGATCCATACAGGGCTGTAGATACTAATAAAAAGTCACCCTCTCAGGTGATAGGTAAACAGGTAGTGAGAAATCAGATTCCAAAAACAGGAGAAGAATTGATTGATGAATGGATGCACATACCACTGAAGACATCTACCTGCAGAGTTCCCTTCTCCAGCAGGTGCACTGGTGTGTCACAGCTGGGTTTTTTTTTCAGGATCCCAAAAGAATAGTCAAGCTTCCCTTCTCTCTGTGAAATTTCACTGTTCACAAATTCACAAATTTCACTATGATTCACAAGTCAGTCAGGAGGGAAGATGCTTGCTGGAGTGTGTTCCTCACCCTAAGGAACAAAGGGATGAATGTCTGCAGTAAGGTAGAAAACTGGCTATTTCAAAGCTTAGCTTTGAAGCCAACTGGAGAGGGCAAAGCCACATGGAAATGACCCATTTATAAACAAACAGGCATCAGAGAGGGCTGGAGCCTGGGAAAACAGAAGGTAAGGGGCAATTAGAAATTTGTAATGGAGTTCAGTTTAACACAGAGGGACATTTCCCTTGGGCTCAGCCAGGCACTGAGGGAAACTGAAAAAGGTGGATCCAATGCCCCTTTTCCTGCCACACACACAATGGGCAGAGACTGCAGAGCTCTGCAGAGCTGCTGGCAGAGCAGCATCCCTTCCCTCAGTGGGTCAGGCAGGAATTCAGAGCCCTTGCTGGAGTAACTTCTTTGGAAAATGCTAAAGTCTTTGGGTATGTGCCTCTAAACCCACCTGTCTGCTATTAGGATTTCATTACTGCACACTGCTCATGATTTTGGCAGAGCTCTGACAATTAACATGAATTCTTTTGGGAGGGATGCAGTGCATGACATCATGTAGTAAATTTTCTGATATTACAACCTTCCATTTGTGCCCTACTGTACTTGTCAGGGTAACAAATTCAAAATGAAAAATGTAATTACCCAACAGAGCTTTCAATTGTATCATATATTAACTTCTAATGCTCTAAGTATTCATTCCCAAATCCAAATCTGGCACAAAACACTTTGGAAGATAAAACTTGACAGATCTAATAAGGCACTAATCCGATTCTTTGACAGACACTGATTTAAGGGCATTTCATAATGGGAAATCTCAAGTAAAACAATAGCAACATTTGCAGAAAAATTACCCTTGTCTGCCTTAGTACTGGACTCTGAAAACTCACATGATAACAAATGCTGAGCAAAATGCACAACCAAATAAAACTCTTGGAACAAGCAGCATTTTGCAGATAAGTATTTCTAGGAACAGCTTTCTGCAAATATTAATAATATTGGGAACCAGTGGTTTTCAAATTCTAATTTGTGTTCAAAAGCTCCCTTGGATAAAATTATTCCAAGTTTACAGGTAAGTAGTTTAGATGAAGATTAATAGCTTGTTTCTCAAGAATAATCACCAGATACCTAAAAGGGCAGGCTAGGACAGAGTCTGTAACTTGATCAATGGGACAAAAGTGAACACATGGAGTATTTACAGATCTTTATGACAAACTCAACCTTAATCCCCTCTCATTTCGATTAGTGCAGTGAATTGCTTGACAGGAAAAATAAACTGGTTTTCTGTACTTTGAGGCCAAGTTACCAGGTTTTAGGACTTCATGTGCTTTTACCAGAAGACTCGTCATAGCAGAAGATCTAAACAACCACAGGCCAGGCCTCCCCACCAGTATGAATCACACTGGTATTAAAAACTCCTTCTTTTGTGATCTCTGACTTCTGGTTAAGTGAGTAAACAAGACTGCTCCTGTCCAGTTTTTATTTCCCCCTCAGTCTTTACCTTAATTACTGCAGCCATAACAGGTCCCAGTGTGCACTCGTGTGCATTTAGCATCACCAGCACAAGCAAAGGACAATGTTCATTCTGAAAGCTCTGATGTTAACCTGTCACAAATATTGGCCTCTTTTTTGAGATGCACTTTCCTCCGCCATGACATAAAAACATAACCCCACAGCATTGCAGAGATTTACTTTTCTGGGCAACTAGGGAGAAATATTCAAAACTTCAAGAGAAAAGCTGGGCACTGCTGATGTAAATTGTTCCAGCTTCAATAATTTCAGCAGTGTGAAGACTGAGTACATCCCCAGACAGCCTAGCAAAAAACCCTTACTAGATGCAATGCTATTTTCTTTCCTAGGCAAAGAGACAATTTTAAAACTTTTAAACTTTTAAAGCAAATTTGAGACCTATTGTATTCTAATGTTAAGACACTTTCCTAACCTTTCACTGAAATTTTATTCTACTTATTAATATAAAATGCAACATTGTCCTAGAACTAGCAGCAATGAGAAAAACTGAAAGCATACTTACTTTTTCTTCGGTAATTAGTTCAACAGGAGAAAAACCTGTTTTAAAGATGTTCAGCCGTGTGTTGGTTTCTGAACATTTTCACCACTAGTTTGCAACAAAAGCAGAAAATAACTGGAATTTCCATGAAGATTGAGAGTCCGTCTTGTTTTAACTGTTCTGTATTCTGCCAACATGATCTCCACCATCACAGAAAGATAAAAGCCAAAAAGACCCAAACCACCTACATAAAATATTGAAAGTAAAGCTGTAAAATAGATCAAGGTGACTCCAAGGTATCTCAACCACAGAAGTGAAAATTCAGCATGTGGTCTAGGATTATAAAGGAGGAGGCCTCAGAATGCTGAGAGCATTGTGTTTGTGGTATTACACTAAACCCACAAGATTTGACTAAATGATCTTCTGTATCTCTTTCATTTTCCCCCATAACCTCGTGTTTTACTTCCCAGTCCTTTTTTCTGCTCTGGTGTGTTTGGTTTGCCCAAAGCACACTCATCTCCCAGCTCCAAGGCAAGGGTAAATGAGATCCATGTCAGTGCTTGTCTCCAGAGTTATCTTTTGATACTTGCCTCAAAACACTCTCATCTTAAAGCCAAGGAGATGGCTGGTTGCCTGTGGTAATTCCTCACAAATGGAAACCATGAATAGCAATTGCAGTCCATAACTGGATCCACCTCTCCTGCATTTCTTGCAATAGAACTTTTCTGTCAATAGCAGACTACACCTTGAAAAAAAACCCTTTATTTACCTCTTCTCTTCTTGTAAAAACAACAGTTACTTGAGCTGCCAATAAATGTCTAATATCCAAAACCCTGTATTCTGTTTATTAAAAACTTTTCCAAAGAAATTTTTACTCCCCAGCATTTTACATTATTATCACAGTCAACATTAGCTAGAGGCCTTCACTGTGTAAGATTCAAGTGCTCTTTAATTATTTTCATCAACATAGCCTGAACTATACCATAAACCCAATATTCTTCAGGTGCAGAGGTTCAGAGCCTGAACTGCAGCATGGAGCAGATGTTCCTCAGGGGCATGGAGGGGCACATCCCATTTCCAGTAGTGGATTGCATCCTGTATCCTCTTCTGCAGTGGAAATCAATTGAAGTCTCCACATGATAAATGCAGAAAGCACCTTGGCAATGACTACCCAAACTAGTGAGACTGATCCAGTGTAATTTAATAGAAAAGGGAGTAACACTCATTTTAAATAAAGGGCAGAAATTGTGCTCACTCTGGAGCAGAGGTTGTACTCCATGTCTGCCTTAGGCTTTGATCACACGTGACACAAAGAACCAGGACATGGCAGCAAAAATCCTTCATACAGTGCAGTGAGGAAAACATTTTGCTCTGCAACACAACTCTCCAGAAACTGCCTAAAAGCAGCACTGGTTGTAGCAGTCAACCTTTAAGTTTCCAATTCTGGATGTTTTATGCCTCATTTTCTCCCTCCAGGGAGGAACTGAGATCAAGTCTCTGAAATTATCTCCTTGTCCACGCTGCTTTAACAACTAGGATAATTTTTGTACCAAGTGTTGTTCTCAAGCAGGAAGCCCATAAAAGCTAACTTTAAATAAAGTTTTCATTAGAATATTATAGGATTAGCAGCTGCATCCATTAATTTCCTCCCTCTAGCTACAAAAAGATACCAGAGAATTTCCAGAACAGGCTACTGCAAGCTTATGCTTCTTCACTGGAAGAGCTGCTTCTATGGCAAACCAGGAGGTTAAACTCTTCACTTTAATTTCTGAGACAGCTGTTGATAAAGAGGCAAGTTATGAAAAAAATTCATACTTTTGTGGGGTAAACTCTTCACCCTGTGGGCCCTCTTCTCAGGAAAATCAAGTGGCTGCTGTAGTGCTGTTATACTGTGACCTGAGGTCCTTCCAGGGATCTGCCATTCTCTGCCTACCTAAACATAGGTTCTCTCTGCCTTCCAAACATTATTCATGGATCAGATCCTTCCCTGCCCAGTACCATCTGCCCTACCAGCTTACACTTTAAACCAAAAAGGTTAAAATATCTATTACAAGATTCAGGCTCTGGAGTTACAAGTGTAGCTGTGGTTAAACACTCTCAGACCTGTGTGCAGGTGATCATTCTGTATTTCTGCCCATCTGAACAAGCTTTTAATGCTGTCTGTCATTTGTAAGGTGGTCACACCAGAGGGTGAGTTGTCAGCAGAAACATAGCATCACACAGAGATCTTAGCTCAGGAGGGAACCAGAAAATTCCATGCTTTTCTTTTTGGGAGGCTTAGCAACCTCCAAATCTGGGCTATTCCTGCAGCCTCTCATCCCTGTCCTTCCCAGCACTGGGAAGCTCAGTGGAAGTTTGTTCTGAGCCCTCCTGTTCACTGCTCAGTCCAGATGTGAGAATCCACATCTAGAAATCTCCTACTCCGTTCAGCTCTGGATCCAAGGTGGCCTGGGCATTTTGTCACAGATTTATGTTGGTGATACCAGAATGTGCCTCACCACTAGTAAAGCAAAATGTTATAGAAAATGTGCTCTACAGCAACAAACATATGTGAATTTTAAGAGTCCTGAAGTTGAGAGTGAAATAATGATTTCCTGTCTTCTTTCCCAGTCAAAGTCAATGGAATGCACTGACTGAAGCAAGAAGTTTTGCAGAACGACTCAATGGGTGATTGTGACATTGAAGGCTTCCATGATATGCAAACACAGGGACTAGAATTCAGGTTACATGAGCTATTTGGAATGTGAACACTTTGCTGTAATGCCTTTGCTTTTCCTGTTACCCTTGAGCTCTGTCTGCCCTTGCAAGTTTTGCTGAACAATGGGAACAGGTCTGCAGGATGCAGAAACTGCTGCAGAGGCACTGCCAACACCATACTCAGTCTGGGGGTGGCACTTCAGACTGGCTCTCATGTGTTCCCCACAGCTGAACACCCAGTTACGGCTGGAGCATTTCAATTGCATTTCTGGAGCATGTTTTTCTGCGTTTGTTAGCGACCTCCAAGACTGGCCTGTGAGTTGAATCAATGCAGAGTGAGCAGGGATGAGGGGAGACTGACTCCAGAAATGCATTTCTGATCACACTGAAATGTGTGTGGACACCTCCTTTAGTGCCCAGCAGAGCAGTTCTGTGCAGGGCTGTCCCCCAGCCACCTGCAAACACATCTGGAGGGAGGTTCTGCTCAGCATTTGTAGAGATGCCAGAATGTGGCAACCTGCTAAGACTGCTCCCCTAAAATTACACTCCTGGGGGACATCCCAAACTTCAGCTCTTAATTGAGTCAGCCCATGGAATTGCTACAGGGTGAGTTTGAAGACACAGAAGGAGCAGGTATGTAATCTATTACAGGTGGGTTTTTTCCATAAAGCATGTAATAAGCAAGTTAAATTAGGTAACTTTATTTAAAATTAAGTATATGTAATCCTACAGATTCTGAAATGTCTATTTTAGGGGTAATGTACCTAATATGAGGTTTACTTTATTCGTCTTTGTCATAATGGTTGCTGGCTGGAATTATTGTACTATGAACCAATTGTTATTTATGTTACCACTGGAGACAAGGATTTTGTTAGTGGAATTTAGTTTCCAGATTCATTTCATAATCCCTATGCCCATCACTTAGAGAGAAGAAAAAAGCATAAATCAAGATGACATTTAAAAAAAAAAAATAAAAAAGGAGCCTAGGCTGGTCTTGTAGGAACATCTAAATCCTTTCCCATATTAAATACCTTATCTCAGCAGCAGTGCAACAGCCATTTAGGAAAATTAAAGAGGGAGATAGCAAAAAAGAGGCAGCAGATGCTAAAGCAAAGTAGTTTCTACTCATGTAGATAATGCAGGGACTCGCACATGGCCTTTCAGTTTATCCCTGCTTCAGCTTATCCTTCATCTGCTTAAATTCAAATGGATCAGGCATTATTAAAATGATTTTGAAATTAGCTGCTCCAGTTTCATGTGACTTTTTGGTGTATCCTCTAAATTTTGGCAACTTTTGGGAAGACGGATGCTGTACACTGTTGCCATTTTAATTCAGTTTAGAATATGATTTCTAAGCAGCAACTGGTTGCTAATGCTTAAATAAAATTGAGACTGTGGAGTCTTTTATTCTTTCCAGTGAGTTGTTACATGAAAAATATAGACTTTTTTGCTGAAAAACACCAAATATTTTGTGCAAGGTGCTGTGGGCTTCCAATTCTGAGAGATACTTGACACTGGAAGTATATTTTCAACTGATTTTCCTTTCTTTATTACTGGATAAATATTCTCTGACACCCTTGGAACCTTCTACTTGCCAATTCTGAGAAACACTGTGTTGTAGGCACATATGCATGAAGCAATGATCAGCCACCCTGTCAAACATTTAAAATCGACCTCAAACCACTGCTGGATCTCATGCAGCTCTAGACACTGACCAGCCCCAGACTGGCATCTCCTGGCATTGTCCCATCCATGTGCCTGGCAGGGCTCCCCATGCTCAGTGAGTTTGCCTCGCCAGGGATAGCAGTTATTGGGAATTCTGCATTCCCACTGATTTCTGCAGAAACAAACACACATTTTAATAGCAAACATTGCCAGTTAGCACATACAGAAAGATTCTTCACGCTATTTACCCCAATGGTTCATAATTTCTATGCCATCCTGAAGCACTCCACTGGCCAAATTCTCCAGGGTCATCCATCTCCTTCTCCCCCTTCCTCCTACCCAATTTAAAATCTGGCAGTGGGGATCATTTAGGAGATTTCTGCCAACCTTAAGCACTTGAAGAAAACAGTGATG